>JAOTOM010005028.1:197500-240000 GCA_034440615.1 Ashinkailepas kermadecensis
ATGGAGAGAGATGGAGAGAGATGGAGAGAGATGGAGAGAGATGGAGAGAGATGGAGAGAGACTGAGAGAGACGGAGAGAGACGGAGAGAGACGGAGGGAGATGGAGGGAGATGGAGGGAGATGGAGAGAGAGGCAGAGAGAGCGAGCGAGCATGCCATCCTGCCAGTTTACGTTAGGTCAGTGTAGGTTAGGTCAGGTTGTATTGCAAGAAGTTCGTTTACATGTATATTTTATGTGAGGTTGCGTGAATGTTTCTATGTGATCCAACATCTGTGGGTGCAGATTTTACGTCACCAAACATTGTGGGCATAATGCTTACGCAATCCAACATCTGTCAGTGTGGATTTCATGCCATCAAAAACAATTAGGGTTGGGTTAGCTTATTGCGGATTGCCATAGCTATCATGCCGTCCAACATCCATATACATATGGTTCATGTCACCAAGCACCAGCGAGTGTAAATTGTATGCCATACAAATTCCATTAAAAATCGTAGTGTTTGGTTGGGATAGTTTATTGTCGTTTACCCTTTGTTCAGCATCATCCAGCATCTGAAGGCAAACATTTTGTGATTTATTTTGGAAAGCTGCCAATCCCAAAAATAATGACGTAGGCCAAAAATAATGACGTAAAAACACATTCTTTCTCCACCAACTCTGTGATCCACCCAATGGTATCCCAGTTAGATATATCTCAGGTGGTACCTGGAGCATGGGGATGAGCCGGAGGCGTATGGCGGGTGGCGGCGCATTTTCGTTTAGGTATGTAAATATGGAAATGCCCTTAAATTCCAACGAACCAGAGATGAAGGCTTCTGCGGATTATTGGGACGCGCAATACATGAAGGTAATTGGTGGGCTTAAATGGATTGAGGGTGGGAATACCATATAGGATCCCATGTTGCAAGTTGAAAGTATTGGGGGGGGGGGGCAAGGCCCTCCCAATAGACGCAAAACTACACCATCGCTGCCAACCTGAATGAGCCAGCCCAGGACCACTCTCATGTTCTGTCACCGACGGAATAAACACTCTTGGACACTGCTACGGCCTTCAGTTCATGTCCGTATGGTCAACTGCTAGTCCCAATGGTCCTCGTTGAGCCCAGCCATGTTATATGCACGGCCACAATTTTTTGTCAAGTATGATACTTGATACAAAATCCTAGGCAGTTGTGATGCTTTCGGCCTGGAACTCTGCATTCACGAAAAAAAAACTCAGCTGGCGGGTTTATTTTTCTGACGTACTTTTAGCGTTTTTCGAGCTATAGTACCGCGCTATGCTCACCATTTTCGCGGCATCTGTGCTTTGTGAATCAAAAGGCTTTCCGGTTCGTTGAATATGCGGAGTTGTTTTCCGTGACGGATATTTTTGGCGATTGGGTTCATGTAACCTGATGTGGTAAAATCCGACAAAAAATAACGTCAGCGGAGGATTTTTTTATGAATCTCGCCCCTGGCAATACTTTTGGTTGCCAGATCAAATCGACACGTCTCCGACACTATTCTCGATACACTGCAAATGAGAGCAATCCTACAATCATAGTTTGTGTGGTAATATACCAGTAAGAAATCGTGAACTTTCTTCCAAGTTTATATACATGAAATATATTAAAGAGCGCTTTTACAATCCATGTCATGCTATAGCTATGAAAAGAACCTTCGTCATCCGTCACTATGACTGCGTTATCAGTAATGATCATGGCGCCTTTTCTGAGGCGACCGCAAACAGTTTACCGTCCTTTTCTTTGGGTATCGGTGGCTACAGGACAGTGGACTGCAGCGATGCTTCAGACCTGTATTGCATTGAAGATCTTGGAGACTTATTTGTGAGTGTTTTTAGCTGCGCGAGACTCTGTGCTGGACTAGCCCTGTTAGGAGCCGTTTTCAAACACTGGATTTCTGGGAGAGCCCTTGTTTCAGGTTTCAGAACTGAAGCGGGCTTCATTGGAATCTGGAGATTTAAAATAAAATAAAATTCTGCCGGAGAAGTGTTGTACAATTCATGAGTTTCACTGGCGCCAATGCTGACAATGAAATAGTTCAATTGCTTGTCTTGCTTGTCCCTTTCAGGTTGTGCTGTGCTGGCCCTTGCATAATTGACATGTTGGTAGTAACACATGTTGGTCAATGGCAGAAAGGTTGCGCTATATCTATGATTGTTATTCATGGCCACTTGTTTGAAAATTGTGGCAGTGTAATTTATGTGTGGATATTTCATTCTGGATGTTTATCTTCTATACGCTTTAATTCAATGTTCTACTGTCCACAGATCCACGGAATCCGCTGCTCAGTATGCTTGGACGGTGTACAGCTCGGCACGGTGCAGTGCGGACATATTGTCTGTGCGCTGTGCCGTGACCAGCTGTGCATTCCCCATTCACGCTGCCCGGTGTGCAGGGGGTACCTGGATTACGGGGATGAGCCGGAGGCGTATGGCGGGTGGCGGCGCATTTTCGTTTAGGTATGTAAATATGGAAATGTTCTTAAATTCCTAACTTACGTGGTAACCAACAACTGGCAAAACAACTTGCTTTCATCCCCTGCGTTCAAAGTTGATGACTACCCTTACGTGAAGCTTCACAGCAGACGAATGTAGTTACGTAGTAATTGTTGCTTTTCGTGTTATCCGGTTCCTAGCATTCTTGTCATCACAATTTTGCGAATGAATGCATTTGTCACATATTAGCACCTTGTGCATGTCACATTGCAACATATTCCAACTTCATCACTGATGTCGATGTTTTTAGCCCTCCAACCGACGAAAAAAAGTATCCCTAAACATATAAAGGACACTAATAAATATAATGCAATGGGGCTGAATCAACCGTGGAGGACATTTCAGTGACATCATTACGTCTGAAACTAAGGGGTGTGTTTTTGTGTGATGGCCGATGTAGTGGCAGGGAGTGGATAAATTGGGAGGACATTTAGAGGAGCATTTAGGGCATTTAGCGCAAGGAGACAAGGGATATTTTCCATGTTGTAGATAGTGTATTACTCCCTGTCGCCCAGTGGGTAACACAGCAACTAACGTGTCGGCGAAGTATACAGCATAGTGCAACTGTGGTGCCCTGGTTTATCGCGTGTGGTCGGGTCTCTAAGACCTCTGGACAGCCGTTTATCCTAGTGACAGCCCAGGTTGTTATCGAGCTAAACAACGATAGAAAATATAGTATGCATTGTACATATATTTGTACAGAAAAACGCAGAGATGCAAACCGGTAACATCAGGTTATGCGTACATGTGAGTAAGTTTTGTTTATTAATATATAACGAGCGAATATGTGAAATGAAATATATTATCTGGTGTTCTTTGCTTCTTCATCATTATCAGATGAGGTCACCGATATATGACTTGTAACTTCAAGAGGTTGCATATATAGCAGGCGCTCTGGAGGCTAAAATACGGGTTAATGCGAAGCAGAAATGTCTGCACGAGGACACTTCCCCCCCCAAGGGCCCCACCCCCCCCCCCCCCCTAACCACCAAAAAAAAAAAAAAAAAAAAAAAAAATTTTAATTTTTTCCCCCCCCAAAAACCAAAAAAACCCCCGAAAACATTTTTTTCCCCAAAACTTTTTTCTTCCCCCCCCCCCCCCCCAAAAAAAAAAAAAATTTTTATCCCCCTCAACCCACAAAAAAAATTTTTTAAATAAAAAAAAAAAAAAAAAAAAAAAAAAAAAAAAAAAAATTTTGGTTAAAACTTTTTAAAATACAAACAAGTTCTTTTTTCACAGATGTATGTCACGCGGCGACAAGCACAGTGCAGATATCCGTGAACAAAACCGGCCATTACATTTCGAGATATCACGAGGGGGAGATCTGCTCCCTCCAGTGCCCGCTGGGCTCAGAGACCCTCCAGTGGAGATGTTAAATACTCCCTTACCACTAGCGGACCGGTAGGAAAACTGGGGCAGGCCCCTCCCCAATAGAATATGTCTTTCCAGGACACTCGAAGGCACACCCACACCCCCGCTCAATACGTTTTTAGGCGCATGACGCCTCTCATAGTAATAAAGGCACCCTCCCCATCCTCCGGAGAAATGGCGTCCCTTGACAGGTAACCATATCCCCGCTAAGAATTCCTGGATTTATCTCCGACTCTTACACGCATGAAATCACCATAAGAGGGTTCATAGGCAGCAACTTAAGGTCCCAAGTTCGGATACTATTTGCTATCTATATCGGTATATTTGCATAGTTATTTGTACCTGGGGTCCAGGACAGATATGAGAAAGTTTAAGACATTCTGTTCAGCTCGTCAAGAGCTTTCTGACGCAATCTCGCTTGTTTCCGTAGGCTCACTCAATCCTGAGATAGCGGGATTGATCATCGCTTCCCCGTCCGTGCATGCGAATGTGGCTCATAGTCAGACTTGTGCTCGACTCGAGTTGAATCAAGAATCGACTCATGAATCAATCGTTTTTGGATGAGTCGCGAGTTGAATCAATTATTTTTCCCAAAACATATCTTGAGTCGCGAGTTGAATGAATCTTTCTTTTAAAGAAAATGAGTTGAATCATGAGTCAATCATTTGAATCACAATGAGTCATTTGAGTCCTGTGACTCAAATGCAAGCTACGAACAAATGATATACAGCATGTATCTTTGTAAATAGTATGCCATGACACAAAGTAGGGAGTAATACACAGTATAATTATTCATGCTTGGCATTACAATTGTCAACTTATCAGCTGCCAGTGAATAAAGAATGAGGGGTACTTAAGTTATTTACCAAAAACGGATAACAATAACTACAAATAAGTATTCATGTTAAGCTTGGTATTCACAATCAGTATCATGCATGAGTCAGTCCTAGTGCCAGGAACACAACACAGAAATGGGATGCGATTGTGAAAAAGAATATGGGACCGAAGCGACCCTGCACAGCGACAGGCATCTGCACTGAATAAAATTGGGTTGGTTTGTGTGACAAATAGAACCTGTGCGTGTGACAAATAACAAACAAAAGGTACCTTTACTAGAAGGTAGATCGAAGTTTTCTTTCAAGCCCGCATGACGTCATTCGAAGTTTTTTAAAAAAATATATCAATTTGGTTGCAGACTTTGCTCAAATCATACGCAATGGTCACTTTAATTTGCTTCATAGCAAATATATTTGTCTTCTGCTCACCAGGTGAGTTATAATCTTGTCCCATTCTTTCCAGTGAGCATTTGTTCTGACACATTTTATTCTCATGCATAGACAAGGTCGGATTTGTGCATTGTAATCCGGCGTGTGGAGAGGAATATTTTGTAGTCATCCAGTATGGATAATATTTTTCTTCAAACCTTATGCATGGTAACTCAATTTGCACCCATTTCAGTGCATTTTTAGCACTTTAACTTGATCACGACAGTTCGTTGTCAAAAGTTAATAAATTAGGAAATTCATCTTACAGATGAAAAAAACAACAAATAATCTTATGGAGATAACAAATAATCTTATAATCTTAATAATCTTAACAAATAATCTAATAATACTCTTAACAAATAACAAATAATCTAATAATCTTATATAATAATCTTACAAATGTTAATCTAATGTTCGGGATCCCAAAAATCTAGGATCAGCCTATTTTTCCAAATATGTACCTACCTACCTACATTGACATACAGCAGTTGTTGAAAACAGTTTATTTTCTAGGCCAGCTAGACCCAGGGCATTATGCATTCTTTCTTGATGAATCTTGCATGGATTGTTGATGATACATGCATAATTGAACATTTATGTACAACACCATTGTGATCTAGGAATGCCCTCCTGAAACTTGCAACTTGACTGAAACTCTCCTGCCACTGGGGAGAAGAAGCTATGGCACACTTAGCGCCCCCATGACTGTCCTTTCTTCTGCTCTTGAACGAGGGTGACAATTTGAACATGTAAAATGGATGGTAGAGGGAGCCTACCAATATCAGGAATAAGCCCTTTATTATGGAGGCACTTGATGGTGAGCCTGCCGGAAATGGCACATTGTTGGGCGGGACGATTATTACTGGGTCATTTAGAATGAAGTTCAAGCTAAAGAATAGGTCTTTCAATTAGAATACGTCAAAGTACCCTATATTGCCATAAAATATGCAAGATAGCGTAGAGAAAGTCGGTAAAATTGTAAGCCAATGGAGAATGGAAACCTTCAAGCCCGCTACCAAACCAACTTCGTGGGGGCAAGAAACCAACGCAATTTCATACTGTGAAGATACCTATTGCAGTGCAGCACCTGGGTGCTATGTTGAAGTTGTGTGGTGTGTCAGGTATATATGATTCAGGTTGTGCATCATGCTGATGTGGATTCAAGTATTATGCACTCATTGGTTTGCATATGCATTGACAACCATTCATCTCGTTAATGTGTTTGAGTCAATTACTTTATGCACATGCACGTGCATTTATCTGTATATTTATCCTATATATCAACAATTACAGTGCATGACGAATGATAAATAATGTGAGGTGAAAACAAAGTTATAGCAAAAATAATATATTCAACAGATGTTTCTATGCTGGAGCATCTTCGTTAGTGTGTAAATAAATACTAATTCCCTTCTTAAATTAGACACAGATGAAGATGCGTTGACATCAAACTGTCTGTCAAATAAATTATTCTTGCTATAACTTTGTGTTCACCTCACATTATAGATATATATATATATATATATATATATATATATATATATATATATATATATATATATATATATAATATATATATATATATATATATATATATATATATATATATATATATATATATATATATATATATATATATATATATATATATACATACATATATATATATATATATATATATGTATATTTATATATATATATATATATATATATATATATATATATATATATATATATATATATATATATATATATATATATATATATATATATATATATATATATATATAGTGCGTGGGCAGTGCACACCGAATCATGTGGCTTATGATTCTGATACCATTGAATCAGATCTGAATCGATTCAAATTCATGTTTGAGTCATGAGTTGAATCGGATCTCAAGATCTATGAGTCAAATGTGAGTCGACTAAAAAATTTGAGTCGAGCACAAGTATGCTCATAGTTGAAGTAATTTTAAACTGAATCGATAGCTATGGTTAGGTTAAGTTAGGTTAGGTATGGTGCCCTGTTGAGCCATCTTCGCTGAACCTATTTCGATGGACCTATATCGAGAATGGAACCATCTTCACTCAACCTATATTGAGATGGATCCTATGTCGAGAAAGGCAAAATCCCGCACTATCTATGACCCTTGGCTGGACTCCGGAATTTGAGGAAAAGATGCGAGGCCTTTCGTTGCAAAGCTGTACTTTTTCCCAGAGACTCAAAGCATCAATCATATTATTACAACCTGTGCCCTGCACTTATGACGTTCCACTACAATACATGCGGCTTCGGAGTTACTGTTCTCACCGTGTCGCAGGCGACACGCACTATACAATCCCGAGTAAAACTTCGGAACATGTGTCTGTGTTACGGTGAAAGATATCGTAAATATACGTCCTTGCTCAATATCTGCACATGTGCACTGCACCATACAAGACAAGATGGCCTTGCTACTTCAATTCTGCTATTGATGCTTGCTTTTAGTGCTTGCTACGAGAACATTGTCGTTGTGCTCGGTTCAGATGTGCTCTGCTACAGATCAAGTAGAACACGAAGTGATGTGTCCCAGAACCAAGAAATAGCTAACTTGTGGTGACAAGTGGCAATTCTCTGCTCCACTAATGCCATGTTCACTCGAGATATAATATTGTTCCTTATGAGACGGAGCATCAGATTTAGCTAATCCCCAGTATCCTGAAATCCTAATGTGGAAGCCATCGCCTGTTTTATCCTACTACGAACGGACTTCTTGAATTCATTTCTATGAAGCTTCATAACATCCGGTGAATGTTGTGAATCTATCAGTTTTTCACCATACAATGGATATATTAGTTTCACCTGCTTATTTATTTTGTTGCATGATTATTGTCATTGTAATTGTCACATGTCTTGCCGAAAATAATCATTTCTCATATAGGAACTTTTCCTTATGTCAGTCGTGATGTCGATTTGTTTCTACGCCTCGCAGATTGTTGCGTTTTCTGATGTCATCCACTCTACTGAAGAAAATACTTGCAGTGAACTGGTGTTGGCCGCCCGCTGACGAATGCATCCTTGTTGCAGTTGGCTGAAGCGACGACCGCCGGCCGAGTCCGGCCGACCATTCCGTGCCCATTCTGCGCCCATTATGTGGCCTAACTGTGCACCCCGTGGCGAGTCGCTGTGTTCGAGTCACTGTCTCGTCACAACCGCGCCAAGAGTCGTCTCTTAATGAGCACTCATATCTCGAGTGACCAGGGCACTAGTCGAATAGAGAGAATTGTCACTTGTCACCACCAAGATCCAGCGACCGCTTGGTTGTTTGAACACATCATCATTTTGTGCTTTATTTGTTATGAAGTGTTTTTATATTGCGAGATAAAGAGATCAAAGGAATACAGGAGAAGAGGTGTCTGGAGTGAAAAATGTATGTTTTCATCAGTTGTTTTGGGAAAGTGTCATCTCAGCGTGACAAAAACAACCGAGACGTGCGCCGTTACTGTCATCGCGCTGCAATACTCACCTCCAGACTGCTCTGTAATATTGGGCTGCTGATGTCGGTCACCAGACCTCTCGTGTGCCGGCGAAGAGTCGTTCATGCAGCACGTCTCCAGTCGCCTCTGATCTAGATAGCTGTGTTCATCTTCATTGTTGGGTAGCCCGTGCAACAGTTCTACTACTTCAAAGGCAGACAGTACTACAACATGGCGAAATATGGTTTCCGAACCGAACCGAACTGAAACCGTAGATTCTGATATATTCTTATCGATATAGCTCTGACACCGGAAACTCCAGTGACCGTAATTTATGACCTGTTTTTCGAAATGGTACTTAGGCATCGTCTCAATATCATTCCGACCAGATATTTACCATTGTATTCAACAGTGCTATGCATAAACAGACATATGTGTATGAAATATTTGTAGTATACTGGAACAACGTTCAGGTTCCCATTTTAGTAACATATATTATTTTGACAGCCACATGTTTGAGGACAGCCTTGCATGCATTAAAGTATATGGAGCTCTCACGTCGAAACGCGATTTGAGGCACAAATTCTCTGCCCATATCATTCCCTTCCTGAAGCTGCCTATCTGTCGCTGTCGCTGATAACCCACACCTCACTGATAAGCACACCGGGAAAACAGGAAACGTCCGGGTTCAATCAGCAGGACACTGGTTTTCGGGGAAGCTTTGGACATAAAGACTGGCTAGTGGCAGGTGGAAATTAGGAGATTTGACCTGGGCTTCGGGCTAGAGATAAGGGACAGAGAGGCATGACCGGTGACCGGGGGACCGGCTCGTTTTCGAATGCCCAGTGTGTTTATTTATTGTCTCGGCGCATTTTTTATGACGATGTCACTGTGGGCCCCGGTCTGTTTTGTTTAGGGTTTTCATGCCGTCTCCGGCCACGGTGTGGTTTGAGGGCTCCGGCGCGTTTTGGCCCCGGTGTGTTTGGGCTCCCAGTACGCGAATATAAGGCTGCAGCGCATCTGCATTAGCTCTATCCAGCGCATATAGCTCTGTAACTTTTATCC
Organism: Ashinkailepas kermadecensis; assembly: GCA_034440615.1. NCBI lineage: Eukaryota > Metazoa > Arthropoda > Thecostraca > Neolepadidae > Ashinkailepas > Ashinkailepas kermadecensis. Next base: position 207,154 of record JAOTOM010005028.1, read on the forward strand.
TGGACTCGCTACGTTTTGGGATGATCCCGGGACTTTGTCGGGTTTCCGTTACTTTGAGGGCATTGCTATGTTTATGTAGAGCCCCCGACGGGATATTTTGAGCTCTCAACAAGAATTTGTGGTGCCCCAGTTCAATTTTTGTGACATTTTGAATACAATTCGTCATGATAAAAAAAAACATGGCAGTGAGGATTGGTACGATGAATTGAATTATCTTTTTTGGTTGGATGTAGGGTTACACGCGAATATAGACCAAGTGTACAGTAATTTTTGGATTATTTTCTGTTTGTCGAGGAAATGTCATAGTGTAATGTTGATGGTAAATAATTTATCAAGGTAGAAATTTATGAGTTAACATACAATAGCTGCATGTCAGTCCATCCCCAAGGAACGGACGGATCCTTTAATTATTATGGAGGCACATGTCCGAAAGGGCACCACTTAGCCTTTCAGGGGGCACTTACGGTTGAAAAAGAATTCAAGGTTGTACACGCGAGCATTCTCGCAGGAGCACATTTTCCTCATGGAGTGGCGCCTCTGGCTAAAATATTTTAGGAATTGGGTCCGGTCGGGTCTTCTCAGAGGAGGGCTATTCTTTCAAAGGGGAGCCTTCTCTCATAGGGGCATATCTGGCTGAACAATTCGGGAGTGGGGTGCACTCGACCCCTCCCAGATGGACGCCTTTTTCCGGCCGGAGGGGAGCCACCTTCCCATGCGGTGGGGGGGGGGGGGCACATGCCCCCACCCTGGTATCCGTGCCTGCAAATAATCGCACCGGAACCACAAGCAATAGCCCTGGGGCCACCAATATTCCCGTCACGGCCCCCAAAAATTGACCTCCAAGAGTCAGTGTCGCTCGTTTTAGGCCCACAGGTAATGCTCGATCCATGGTGACGGGAGGTCACGGTTCACAATGCTACTATTAATGGCATGCAGTAGGTGTGGTCGAACAACAGCAAAAGCACCTTGAGCATGGCGATTGTAATGCTGTCAGCACCGCACGAACATGACGATCCCATCCGTCTCAGCGTTGCCGACAGCTCCGGTAGCGTCGCATGGCGTGGGGAACACACCCCGCTAAAGACTCGGTCGGCGCGGCGCCAGGAAATTTGGCGCGCCACACATACTGCGCCTTCTTTATCCCTCCCCTAGACAGCTGGCATTGCCAGGGGATGACCAGCCGACATATTGCAGGCGGATAAAACGCAAATATTTGCAAGAGTATCACAGTGCAATAAACATTTTAAGCTAGCCGTGAAATCAGGTACAAATAGGTCTCAACGTGTGTTCTTCCGCTCCATTCGCCACTGCATCGCATATCAGTTTCCTGCCGCACGTCTGCCGTTTGCCGAGCGTATTCAATGGTATCATCCTGACATCTAGCGAGAAATAGTGTCACCTATGCTTCAACGTTCAATCTCATGACATCCACTCCCTTTCCGTTGCAATAATACCTAGACTGTGCTGCTACCTAGCGATAGCTAGCTGAACTTATGCTTCTTGAAATTAGAATATAGAGTAGATCTTGTGAACAGTTGCTCCGAGTAGATCTTGTGAACACTTTCTCCGAGTAGATCTTCTGAACAATCCGAATCGAGAGTAGATCTTCTGAACATTCAGATCTAGGAGTAGATCTTGTGAACATTCAGTCCCGAGAGTAGATCTTGTGAACACTTCCATCCTCCGAGTAGATCTTCTGAACATTTCCAGTAGTAGATCTTCTGAACATTTCCAGCAGTAGATCTTCTGAACACTTGAGGCCTATTTGTAGATCTTCTGAACATTCCGACCTGAGAGTAGATCTTGTGAACATCTCCAAATATTAGTAGATCTTGTGAACACTTTCGTCTTCGAATAGATCTTCTGAACATTCAGACCTAGGAGTAGATCTTGTGAACATTTCCAGCTTTCAGTGATATTCTGAACATTTGCATTCGGGAGTAGATCTTCTGAACACTTGAGGCCTATTTGTAGACCTTCTGAACAATCAGACCTGGGAGTAGATCTTGTGAACATCTCCAAGTATTAGTAGATCTTGTGAACACTTTCTTCTTCGAGTAGATCTTCTGAACAATTCAGCCCTGGGAGTAGTTCTTGTGAACATTTCCCTCCTCCGAGTAGATCTTCTGAACATTCCGGGCCAAGAGTAGATCTTCTGAACATCCAGTCCCGAGAGTAGATCTTGTGAACACTTCCATCCTCCGAGTAGATCTTCTGAAAATTTCCAGCTATCAGTAGATCTTCTGAACATTCAGACCCGAGAGTAGATCTTGTGAAAATAGATCTTCTGAAAGTAGATCTTGTGAAATAGATCTTCTGAAAGTAGATCTTGTGAAAATAGATCTTCTGAAAGTAGATCTTCTGAACGTAGATCTTCTGAAAGTAGATCTTGTGAAAATAGATCTTCTGAAAGTAGATCTTCTGAACGTAGATTTTCTGAAAGTAGATCTTATAAGCTTCCCCCGGATTGTTCAGAAGATCTACTTGGAGAAAGTGTTCACAAAATCTACTCTATATTCTAATTTCCAGAAGCATAAGTTCAGCTAGATATCGCTAGGTAGCAGCACAGTCTAGGTATTATCGCAACTAAAGGGAGTGGATGTCATGAGATTGAACGTTGAAACATAGGTGACACTATTTCTCGCTAGATGGCAGGATGATGCTATTGAATACGCTCCCGTTGTGTGCTGGCGGTGTTAGGTTTCCATAGCTCGGCAAACGGCCGACGTCCGGCAGAAAACCGATATGCGATGCAGTGGCGGATGGAGCGGAAGAACACACGTTGAGACCTATTTGTATCTGATTTCACGGCTAGCTTAAAATGTTTATTGCACTGTGATACTCTTGCAAATATTTGCGTTTTATCCGCCTGCAATATGTCGGCTGGTCATCCCCCGGCAATGCCAGCTGTCTAGGGGAGGGACAAAGAAGGCGCAGTATGTGTGGCGCGCCAAATGTCCTGCATCTGGGTGTTTGTTTTTTCTGACATTCCTGTATTGTTAAGGCATCTGGGTGGCATGTTTGAGTTAAGGAGCGATTTTCTTGGCTGGGACATTTATTTTTTTGAATCTCTCTTTATTTTGGAGGGCTCCGGCTTGACCGTTGTCGGGTTTCGATGCGATTTTGGGGTCACGCTGTGCTTAGTTGGGACCACCGACGCCAATTATTGGGAGCCCGGAGGGGAATTTTTAATGCCCCGACCATGATTTATGGGATTACTGACAGGAATTTTGGGTTCAAAGTGCGGTATTTGGGGGGGCTTAGTGCTGGTTCGCGGAGCGCGTTGTACTTGTCTGCACCCCAGCGCGAATTTGGCGCCCCCGGCGCAAATTTTCGGGTTCAGTGCAAGTTTGTTGGTGCCCATTGTATTTATTTATAACCTCTAATTCTGGGGGCCCAACGCGAATGTATGGGCCACCAGAATCATTTTTGAGGATTGCGACGCGGATCTTGGGTTCTTGGAAACCTACCTCTTCAGGATGGAGGTGGAATTTGCCTCTTCGGTATGCCACTGCGGCGGCTCAGCGAGTTTTTTCTTCAGCCGATTCCACCCTTCAGAGTAGAAAGGCCCGAGGGAGAACTTTATTTCGGGGCCTGTAATGAATTGTCCGGTGCTCGGGTCGACTCAATGGAGTCCCTTTCTGGCTTGTTTAGGTCGATTTGTATTTTGGTGAGCATCTTGCGCGATATTTTTGGGCCCCGGTACGATTATTCGGTTTCCCGGTGCATTTTTATTCGGTGCTCCAACGCCCTTCTTTTCAGTGGCCAGGCGCGTTTTTTGTGTCTTTCACGCAATTTTGTGGCCGTAGAGTAACATTCCGGGTAGGAATTGATTTTTGGGAGGGCAGCTGTGACTTGTGTGGCCCCGGCGCGACATTTTGGGCCCATGATGTGATTTCCAAGGCCGGCAGCGCGAGGTTTTTAGGCCTAAGTGCGATTTCTGGACCCTGTCTTCATTTGTTGGGATGCCTATCCCGAGTTCTAGTGGCCTCGACACGTCTTTGGGGGCACAACCAGTTTTAGCTTCTTTTGGATCGATTGCTGAGACCCCAGAGTTACTTTTTAACTGTTTTCTTTCGTTGCCCCAGCTTCATTTATTGGGTGTTCCCGGTGAGACTTTTCGGGCCCCGATGAGATCGGTCGAGCCCTTAGCGTGATTTTCAGGTGCCCGGGCGCGACGTTTTGGTACCTTCAGGCAGACAGCCTTCAGTCTGGCTGTCTGTCAGACAAGTTTGTCTGGCAGACAGCCAGACAAACTTGAACAATTAGGTATATTTAAACATTAAAATCCATCTTATTAACCATAAATAAAGCAATAATGAACTCATTCAAGAGGTGGTGATCGTTCAGGAGGTAATCTGATATCAGTACTACCTAATTATAGAATGCGTAGTTGCGTAATTATTGTTTAATGAGGTGAAAGACAATATCATCGGTGTAGATACTGTGCTACCAGTATGGGAAACTGCCCCTCCGACTTGAAAGTTGGGATGTCAGGGCCCCCTCAACTTCCAAATACATGCTTGATTTTTACAGTTGGTAAGAATGTTTCAAAAATACCCGATGTCTAGAATCAGGCGGCCGAAGTCCGGTTAATTTGTCGGATGTGGGGGCGTACTTATCTGGTGACGTCGTGTGATAAGCTCATGTGCCTCTGTCTCGCTACAGTCTTCATAACAGGAGGTGAAGCAAACTGTAATGACGCCATTGTTGCAATCATTGGGTAGGGGAAACCGGGACTAGTTGATACAATTTTGGCGAAACTCAACATAACTCATCACTTTGGAGGGGTAGCGAGGAGATAGCTACACCCACGCCAAGCCTAAACCTGGTATCATGACGATTTTTTCGTGGCATCCTCTGGCTTTCCACCAGAGAGCAAATCATCACCGGTTCATCAACTTACCCCGCTATAGGGTTAAATTGTTGCCGACGATGGGGTAAGTTGATAAAATGTAGGTTAAATAAACTACGTTATGTATATAGGTGGTACTAGTTTGCGCCTCTTGAAAAGTCCATATTTCACGCTTACAGTAATAATACTGGTTTGAGTCTTGACTGACCATAGCTAATGGTTTATGCCATTTATGGAATGCTCAAACGTTCATTCCGTAGCTGCACCTTCCTCTCCCCTTCGTTCAGTCTTTTCCATCGGATGAGAAATGGCCGTATAAATATTGCATAAGATATCTTGATACAGCTTTAGCAGACACCATAATACAAATAGGCAATTATATGGTCATTTTGTTCCATTTCCAATGAACAAAACTTTCAAATAGGCTGCATTTTGGGCATGAATTTAACCGCATTTCACAGTCGCAAAGTTGAGAGAACATGGTAATGATAGCCGACACCTAAAAAATTAACAAGTGGGCGGCAAAATAGAAACTAAGGGTGAAGCAAAGGTATTGGAATTTTACTTTCGGTCCAAAAATGTGTCACAACTTCACCATTCCGCAGTCACGGGTCGAAAGGACTTGGGCTTGTTTTTGCCGCGAGAAGAGGGTGTCGGTAGCAACATGTGCAACAGTAGCCATGGCAACCGGCTTCATGCTTTTGGAGAAAATGCTGTTTTATCCGTTTATCAACTGAGTGGGTCAGTCCGCGTAAAATTCGTATCATCATTAACTAGACCCGGCCTCCCCTACTTCTGTTGTCACGGTTATTGAATGTGTTTCCATGGCTACCTCGCAAGCTGTCAACTGGACTGTGCTATTTGGGTCCTCTTAGACTATGACGTGTGGCGGCTCGTAATGTATTGACAGCGCTTACATAATCGCAGGCATCATAGTTTGCTTTTAAAACGCTTCGGAAAGGACATTGCAAACATTGCGATAAAAGATGTAGGGCTGGGTGTTACGGAGACTGGGACGGTATCTTGTGGTTAGGTTGATTGAGCCATTCATCTCAAAACAAAAACGCTGGGTATCCCACTATTAATATATCGCCGGACCCTACAAGGGCGATAGTACTGAAACAAACCTTGCTGGGTTCCAAACAAATCGCGCCACGGCCTGAGAAAATCGTACCAGATCCCAAAAATCGTCGGACCCCATCCTCCCGAAAAATCGCGATGGAACCTGAAAAATTGCACGGTGGCCTCAAAGCTTTCACAGAGTCCCGGAATGGTTCAGTTTGTATCAATAAATACCAAGGGAACCCTCGAAATATCGAGCAGAGTTTAAAAATTGCATTGAGGCTTAAAAATCGATGCACCGGATCTCCAATGTTTGTGTCATTGCTGAACGTGTGGCGTAACATCTGCCGATGTGCGTCTACCAACGCACATGACATGGCCCGTGTCCAACTGAGGAATTAGGAGTAATTGAAGCAAAGTTTAGGGTAGATCAGTTTGGGTTTCATAGACGTGTGTAGGCTACGTTCTTGTCGATTAGCAGGCGTGTGGTGCATATTTTGGGAAAGGGGTGACACTTACTATCGCCCCGCATGGTGTTAATGTCCTCGCCCCCAATGGTTTGGGACTGTATATTCAAAAGTTATATTGTTTCACTAGATTACCGACGTCTTGTGCTTCAGTCATGATCAACGTATATCAGCAATTGATCATGAAATCCGAAACGATGGTAATTTCTTGAAATAATAGTCATTCATTTTAAGAACCTTTTAATGGTTATGAATACATTGCAAGTTGTATTTTCCTCCCATGTATGCTTAGATCGTACTCCGCTACGAAAGCCCGTGTTTACATGGGCTTTCGTTGGCTTACACGGTGCATCACAATTTGATTCCTTACCTATGATGACACTTCGTTTGTACTTGACCCCCCCCTCCCTCCTTCGGAATCATGGATTAACTAGTCGTGCGCTGCTTGCCACAGTCTGACTTGTGCTGTCTGATTCGCAGATGCTGGATTGGTGTTGGCTTCCGAAGTCAGTTTAATAAATGTCATTTGTCGCAGATCTGGACACTTGCAAGTCGTCACTCACGTACTCCTCTCCGACCCCATTATCTGTGCCATGTTCCATGCTGTTCTTCATTCGAAAATAGTGCATTTCGTGTGAAAAGATATATCGGATTTCGATATGTCCAATCTGATTGTAGTGTATTTCATTCCATATTTCCTTCACGAGGCATATTCGTTATATTTCTTAACCTATATTGTTTCACAATCGAAGCCTACGTACGGTACATGCGTTGCATTGCGAATTCACCATTCACCAAATCATCATGTATCATGTGCTCAGTACTTGGCAGCCATGCATTGAAGCTAAAAGAGCAGTGTTTGCTAAAAAGACAGTATTTAACATGTGTGTGGTAGGCTGGGTTAGATCCCTTGACATGCACGGAGGACTGACGTGCACATCACTACCACCTCCTGGTTAGCTGGACCACACCAATAGGCTGACATTATTTACCGACTAATCGGCAGAATACCTGGAGTTCCGATAATTTCCAACCCTTCGCCAGGAACCTTGTGAACCTGGAACATATTGACGTTGTTCATGTTTATCTGCCATTACTTGACGTAGCAGTCGTGGTCGCCGGTCACCACCCGCGCGACCACACCATGGGACTGTCGTGCGCCTGACGGGAGGAACACAGTCATGCGGGGCTGTGGAGGTCACACTCAGTGTGGGGGTCAAGGTCACATTTAGTGTGGAGTCACGGTCACAACCCACTGGTCGTTTCGTGACTATGTGGGGGTCACTGTCCTTGTGGTCGCCACGGTCACCATCGACTGGTCGTTACTTGACTATGTGGGGGTCACGGTCACCATCAACACATCGTGACGGGACTGTGTGTGGGTCACGGTTGACACGGGACAGCCGAGGGAGTGCAGTGGTCTGTAGGCTGTCGGAAGACCCTAGAGACACAGGAGTCCCCAGGTCTGGGGATGTGGAGGAAGATTTCATATTAAAATTGAATATTTAGTTTTAACATAGCCCTATCGTAATGGGGTAATGGGGTTAATGGGGTTAGCCATACACAACACCGCACACCCCACACTCTACGCTATTCGTCAACTCTACCACACCCATCACGCTCGCTCACCTCCAACTCACACTGCTCTGGGTCCACTGGCCACATGGGGATACCGGGCAACGAGCGGGCGGATGAACTCGCTCGTTGAGCGATCGTCCTCCCACCCACCCCCACCTCCCGGTGCTCCCCGGTGACCTTTTGTCACTCACAAATATATTATACACTCAGCATATCCAGACATGCTGGAATCACAACACCACACACTTACATCACATTAAACCCTTTCTCTCCAAATAGCCGTCTTCCCAACAACACACGCGTGCTCACGAGGTGCTTTTTTCCCGGCTTCGAGTCGGACACACGGAACTCACACATGATTACCTCTTTTGCCCTCTTCGCCGCGCTCCGCCTTGCCAATTGTGCAATATGTGTAACTCTGTCCAACATTTTCTGCTTTCCTGCCCCACATCTGATTTGCAGCGTCGCCCTCTCCTCTCGTACATTGTCAAACATCGTCTTCCACTTTCACTGAGCATCCTTCTCGGTTATGAGCACCCGAAGCTCCTTGAGCTACTTTTCACCTTATTGCATGGCACCAAATTAGAACAAGTCATTTAAAGCCAAACGCTATCATCCTCTCCGCTCTCATAAGTCACATACGTATAGGTTATTTCGTATTAGGTAGGCAGGGACCAATCCAATTTGGCCAAAACGGACGGTTCTCCTTATAGATTGCGCTTGATTTTTTGCCTACGTGTTATCCAAGCAGCTTGGCTTTCCCTTTCTCAAGTTTTTCCATGCTCTAACTTAAACATAAATCTACACATTCATGGTCGAGCCTGACACCCACGGCTCGCCCTGGGCGACGGGCCTGCGTTTCGTTTCAGATGCTATGAAGGCTGTGAAGCTGTCCACCATCCAAATGTTCTACTGTTTAATATGTATGTATGCATGTTCATATGTCTACCCGTATGTTATGTATATACTGGCCCTTTAGGCCACGTTCTTTGTTTGCCGGCGTCTCTAATCTTTCCTCTCTTGCTTGTTTTATATCACCGGATGTCACATAAGCCGGTTTAACGTAACCCTTTCTTTAACGTAGCAAATATCTAGCGGATGGCACTTTGCCTCTGCTAAAGACAAGAAAGGCCACCGAACCGAGGCCATAACCATGTGTTCTTTTTTGGACCGGTAGCGCTATTATTCGTCTTCGGATGTGCTTCAATGCTCCAGCCAATTTTTGTTGGGGGCCCGGCACACTTTTGAGACCCTACTCTTTTTTTATAGAGTTTTGTGGCTATTTGTGCACAGACAGTATTTTTGAAATACCGGCGCGTTTTCGAGGACCCCGATGTGCTTACTTAGTGCCCGGTCCTCTTGTTCGTGTTTAGGATCCTGCCGCTCTTTGAGGGCCCCAGCATGTTGGGTTGGATTGGGTAGCACGTTGTGAGGGCTTTCGGAGCGATTGTTGGGCCACCAGAGTGTTTTTTTATGTCCTGATTGTTTTCTCGTTGCCCCGGCTTCATTTTTTTGGGTGGTCCCGATCAGGGTTTGGGGCCCCGGCGAGACCTGTCGAGCTTCTAACGTGATTTTCAGGGGCCCTGGCCCGACCTTTTGGTGTCCCCCTCGTGATTTTCAAGAACCAAGACACGATTTTTTGGGACCCCCAACGCGATTTTCAAGAGCTCAAGTAAGAACTTTTAAGTCCCCAGCGTGATTTCCAAGGGCCCGGCCTGTCTTTTTCGGGCCCCAGCGCGAGGGGATGAGTGGTCTAAGGGTAAGATCCTCGTCTCACAATCGATAGATTATGGGTTCGAGTCTCACCTGTCGCTACTCTTCGCCCGCGACCAATCGGCGCGAGGGATTGGCGACGCTACATGACTCAACGGTCGACGTGTCGTAAACAAACAATAGCCAGGCCCCAGCGCCATTTTTTTCGGCCCCCGGCGATACTTTTTGAGTACCCAGCATCATTTCCAGGGCATTTCCCGCACATTTTGAGGCCCCAGCGTGATTTTCGGGGGTCCCGGCGTGAATTTTCAGTGACCTAACGCGACTTTTCAGGGTCCTACCTAGTGTGACTTAAATAAGACAATGGACACACAAAAACTCAATGAACGGAAATACGACGACGACAAAAATAAAAATAAATGGAAAAGAGCGACGGATGTCACACCACGAAAATGGAAACAAAATATAGAAATGCGATAACCAGCAGTCAGTCACGCCAAAATTGGCCCGGCGGAGTAATCAGTGGGCTCTGGCGATATTGTGCTCGAATAGTACTGTATGCTCCATGCATCGGCGGTTCACCGTTGCCGGCGGACATAGCAATAGATACTTAGTAGATACTTGATACATGGATGCAACACATAATTCATGAAAAACAAAACTGCATTAATAATCGGGGTACATTGGTACATCCACTATCTTACCCCAAACCACCCTTAAGAAAAGTACCCCAAGCCGTCGCAGCCTGCTTAGAACGACCTAGCAGAGACGGCAGGTTTGTTTGTGGTTATCACTATGGTAGCAAACTTTCCCCTAGCCGTCGCGTCATGTTTAAAGCGACCAAGCGGACATGAGTAAGCTAGTCTGCGTTTATCATAATGCTGCATCAAGGCCGAAACAGCCCTGGCGAGAGGAAAAATCTGAACTGCAATATCAATTTCAAACCTAAAAATAAAAGCTACAACGCGAAAACAGATCGGAGTTTGTGACTTTACCGCATAACACTTAACCAGCATTAATATGTTAATAAGCTTCAATCGGTCATACATGAGAGATTCATCCCAGGACAGTTCGGAAAATTGGTCCGGCCTGGTGATTGTTCACTTAGAAGAGCAGAGCTACTTCGCTTAGCATCTTTCAATCGCATAGTGAGTATATCTTACCCTTCTTTCCAGGATATGTGTTGTCGAATGGCTATTCCGTCAATTTCGCATTATATGATATATCCCCTTAATGTTACACAAATATTTTCTGGTCATCAAATAACTATGTCCTTCATACTCGTTTTATGCAGTAAATTTAACCCATATTTTTCAGTGCGCCCTGATTGGGACCAAATTTGTTTTTAATCTTCGTGAATGTTTTCCCAACACATATATTAAAAACCAAATTAATCGTGCACACTGAAGATGTTCAGTTAATTCGTTCGAATCCATCTGATGAAGCGACAGTTGAAAATGCTCGCGGGGTAGGCACTTGCAGCCGCCAATGTTTTGTTTGTTGAAATCAGCAAAACGATTAATCTCAAGAAATATGATTTTGTTCCCAGAAGGTCGCGTCAGCGCCAGAGACGACCCAGTCTAAATTTGTGTCAATTAGTTCCCAAAACGTAAACATTCCCCCTATTCTTCGGTAACAGCACTTGGTGTGATGGTATACAAAACTTTGACCTGGGAATCATACGAATTCCTGATAATAAACCGTCACTATGCCTGTGTCTATGGCCTACCCAAGTTCTCACAAAACGTACCGATAATCTAAAACAGCAAGTTATTCGCAGCATCGTTTTCCCAACTTAATTTACATCATGAACGTTTTGAGGGAACTATAGCAAGGGTGCTGTAGGAGTGAACAGTAAATGGATGCGTGTTAGTTCGCAACGTATTTTTTCCCTGTTGCTTGAGACACAAGCATGTGAAGGTAACTAAATATATCGATACTGATACTGATGCGGATGCCAGATACAGGGCAAAGTGATAAAGGTAGAGGAAGAGAGAAGAGAAGAAGACGGGGAGATGGCCTGTATAGATGGAGGATTCATTGGAGAGAGGGAAACGATAAGCATACCAACATTGTTGGCAAACTTGAATAGTTCATTTTCTTTGTCCATATTCAGAAACACTGGCGTTTGATCTGTTTGTTTCATACTTATTATCAAGCTAAACAGCATTTTCACACGTCTGGGCATCTCCAGAAATTATCTCTCAATGAATTTGGTAATGTTGTATTGTATAACAAAAGCGCCATGCCAAGATAAAAAGGGTTATTATCGACACCGTGTGAGTTCAGAATTCGGACCTTGCCAGGTGTTCATTTGAACATGGCTGAACGTGGATCATTTGAACGTGGATGCGTCACCCATAGGGCCTAAGAATGCTCAACATACTGCATACCATTGCTAAACCATGCGGCGAACCACTGGTTGTCGATGCCGCACCACCCTAGCTTCTCCACGAGGCTGTGCTCTACGCTGTCAAATGCGTTTGAGGTGTCTGCAGTAACTAGTGACATCATCATGTCTTTGTCAACATTGCTCGTCGCATATATTACAGCTGAAGGACTGCCGCCTTCGTCGATATGTCAGGGCGGAAGCCATACTTTTGCGGGCATAGAATATGCAGACTAGATACATATTGCAGCAATTGTGTACATACTACAAGCACACAAATCCTAGCCACGACCAGCAATATCGATATTCGTCGATAGTTGCACTGCTTAGCATCGTCGCTGCCTTTATCTATCGGCACTATTGTAGTGGGTTTTCCAGTTTACAATGCTACTATTAATCGCATGCCGTAGGTCCAACAACAGTAAGTCACCTTAAGCATGGTGATTATAATGCTGTCGGCACCGCACGCGCGTGACGATCACATCCGCCTCAGCGCGGCCGACAGCTACGGCAGCGCCGCAGGCCGCTGCGAAAGCGCTCCGCTGCAGAATCAAGGCCGGTGTGGCGGCAGCAAATTTGGCGCGCAGCAGACGCTGCGTTTTCTCAGTCATTCCACAGACTGCTAGTCAACGGCGTCACCAGGGAATGACCAGCCGCCAAATTGCAGGTGGATAAAATGCAAATATTGCGCGAGTATCACAGTGCATTGAACATTTTAAGCCAACCGTGGGCTCAGATACAAATAGTTCTGAACAATGTGTGCGTCCTCTCCATCCGCCTCTACTCCTCATATTAGTTTCCCACGGGACGGCAGCCGGTTGCCAAGCTAAGGAAGGCTAACAATACCGGCACACAACGAGTGCGTTTTCAATAGCATCATCCTGCCATCTAGCGGGAAATATTGTTACCTATGCTTCAGCGTTCAATCTCATCACATTCATTCATTATTCATTGTGGTAATATCAAGACCGTGCTGCTACCTAGCGAGAGCAAGCTGAACCTATGCTTCTTGGACATCAGAATTGAGAGTAGATCTTCTGAACATTCCGGGCCAAGAGTAGATCTTCTGAACATCCAGTCCCGAGAGTAGATCTTGTGAACACTTCCATCCTCCGAGTAGATCTTCTGAAATTTCCAGCTATCAGTAGATCTTCTGAACATCCAGTCCCGAGAGTAGATCTTGTGAACACTTCCATCCTCCGAGTAGATCTTCTGAACATTTCCAGTAGTAGATCTTCTGAACATTTCCAGCAGTAGATCTTCTGAACAAGTGAGGCTTATTTGTAGATCTTCTGAACATTCCAACCTGAGAGTAGATCTTGTGAAAATAGATCTTCTGAAAGTAGATCTTGTGAACACTTTCGTCTTCGAGTAGATCTGAACAATCCAGTCCCGAGAGTAGATCTTGTGAACATATCCCTCCTCCGAGTAGATCTTCTGAACATTCCGGGCCAAGAGTAGATCTTCTGAACATCCAGTCCCGAGAGTAGATCTTGTGAACACTTCCATCCTCCGAGTAGATCTTCTGAAAATGTCCAGCTATCAGTAGATCTTCTGAACATTCAGACCCGAGAGTAGATTTTGTGAAAATAGATCTTCTGAAAGTAGATCTTGTGAAATAGATCTTCTGAAAGTAGATCTTGTGAAAATAGATCTTGTGAAAGTAGATCTTCTGAACGTAGATCTTCTGAAAGTAGATCTTGTGAAAATAGATCTTCTGAAAGTAGATCTTCTGAACGTAGATCTTCTGAAAGTAGATCTTATAAGCTTCCCCCTTGAATCGCGTCGGGACGGCTTGAATCACGTCGGGACGGCTTGAATCACGTCGGGACGGCTTGAATCGCGACCAATTGTGGAGTGTGGGACGCACACTCCACAGGTGTACCTAGCAGTGGATTCAGCACCTTCCTTCGGGATGTAATACTGATGAGATTGTCTATGGTAGCACAATGGGTATGATGGCAGGAGTTTGTAATTGTTGAGTGTATTATGCAATAGCAAGTGAGTCTCTTATTAAGTCTGAACGCTTTATGAATTTGTGTGGGGTGTGCCTAGCAGTGGATTCGGCACCTTCCTTCGGGATGTGATGCTGAAGAGATTGTCTATGGTGGCACGATGGGTATGATGGGAGAGGCTTGTGATTGTTGAGGGTGTTATGCGGTAGCAAGTGAGTGGTGCTAGATAGGCTGGGATATATATAGCTTCCTAGGAACTTGGGATAAGGGATTGATTGGGGTGGGAGTATGTACATTTATAGTACATTTTCTGGATAGGCTTAACCCAGATGGGCCCCTGTGGCTCTTTTTAAGCCTGAATACTTTATGACTTTATGACTTTAAATGGTTTCCAATGAATTGTTTTCTCCAAGAATGGGGGGGGTCGATTCAGTCTGAAAATATGTGTTGAAAATAAGGACCCGGACCCACTCCCTTCGTGACAGGTTTCCAGCCCTGTTGGCGACGATGCTATACCGTCTGATCGACTTGCTACGGTATGCTACCAAATTTCCAGTTGTCCGACCCTTTTTTATGCAGGGAATTTCTTGTCGAGAATGCCTTCATTTCACACCACAACAATTACTGAACGGAACACCATAAACCAATAAAGAAAGAACGGTGAGGTTCTTTGATCAATTATGTGTCGTGAAATGCCGATTCAAACCATCCGCAATCGTTCAATTAATTTGAAAAAAGGCATGCACAAAATGCGTGCCCCTGACTTCAGCAGGCGCTCTGCCTGAAACCGATATCTTACATGCGTACCAGATTTGTCGAAAGCGTACCAGAGCTGGTAAGATCGTACCATGGTGGCAACCCTGGAGGAAGAGGAACGGACTGAACATGTCAGTTTTTAGAACCAAAAAATGTAAATCTTCAAATCAAAGTTATATGAAATAAAAATTAATTTTTATGTACAATATCAGTTTATACGCCCAATAACGGACCACTACTTTATTACAATTAACACGAAATGACCGTAAAAAGTAAATGTAATTGGCGTTATACTAGCTGCTAACTTTTATACCATCTATAAAGTTAATATACCAGCTATACTAAACACGAGCAAATTTCCGCTGCAAAACCGGATGGCCAGAGGGCATTTGCATCGGATGCAAGCAGGAGACATTTTTTTGTATTGTTGTAGGCGTTTTTTGTCGGTCATCATACAGTTATTATCTACCGGTTTCAACCATTTATCTCCCAGGAACTAGAGCTGTTTCGTTAAAACTTGGTACGTAAATATACTTTACGAGGGTGTATATGGGTGTATAAGAAGCGGCCTCTGGGTAATAGAATTTCCATACGACATGACTACCAGATGCGTGATTCCCTTTCAACAAAAGTATACTTTTTACAAATTCAAGGCGACATATACCAGGTGGCGTCATCCCTATTGCGCAGCTTTTTGCGCAGGTCCTTAAATGACGTCATCAGGGGTACACACTTAACATGGGCCCAGCCGCTTACACGCTCCGAAGATACGCAACGTATGTACATTACGGTGGAGAAAATGGGTATTTAAGAGGTCTAGGTGCAAAACTTAGAGCGTCATAGCCCCGGAAGGGATCTCCAATACATTTCATATGCATATTATACCCGAAAGAGCGTGCAAAGGGAGTCAAATACGGCGCCGCTGTCAAGACAAGTCAAATACGGCAGAGAATTAACATCCTACCGCGGCGAGATGCAGTAAGGACGTATCTGAAGCGTGGTCGTCGTCATGATGGAACCAGGTGGGGGAGGGGAGGGAGGGGGGCGACTCCCAATCTGCATAAAATTTAGCATTGGGCTTATGGTTTTGCACGACAAAAGTAATTGACCGAAACACCTTTTCATCCCCCTCTATACGGTGCAGCGCCCCTGATTTAACGGTCAAGGAAGGTGACAATTGTTTTTTTTCAGATCGACAGTACCATAGGGAGCACGTGAGAGGCAGATACTCTTTTTATGGGGGCATTTGTAAGCCTCCGTGCCAGCTCAGCAACAGGGGTGCAACTTCCAGCAAATGATTTGGGGGACGCAATGCCTGGAGGTAACAGGAAGACCTTCAGTTGAGAGGCCCCATTAGCGCCACATGTTAAAATATGAAATTATTGTGTGGGAGGTGGGCTCACGTCAGTGGTAAAGGGGGCTGACCCTGTGGAGTCGAACGAACACTCCACACTGTATCGATGGCACGTTGCCACAAACTTGTGCGTGTAGAATACGGCTTGTATTTGCAGAGATGTGAGAGATGCCAAGAGGTGATCGTAGTTTTTTTTCTTTTTCTTTTTTCCTCCATCTTTCTTTTTTCCTCCAAGGGTTACTTTAATCCGGCTTATATGACATCCGGTTATATAAATTAAGAAAGAGAGGAAAGATGAGACGCCGGCAAGCAAGGAACGTGGCGTAAGGGCCGATACATATACATGGGTGAAACATACACAGACACACGTACATACACGACACATAGAAGTACACTTGGAGGGTGGGCAGCATCGTAACCTGCGGAGAGGCTCCACTGCCTACCTGCGACCGAAAAAGCGAAGCAGAGGCCCGACGTCAAGGGCGAGTCGTGGGCGTCGAGCCCGACCTTGTGTGTGTAGGTGTATGTTTTAGTTAAGGCTTGGAAAAACCTGAGAGGTGAAAAAACCAAGCAGCTTGGAAAACCCGAAGGTGAAAAACCAAGAGCAATTTATCAGGAGAACCGTCCGTTTTGGCCAAATTGGATCGGTCTCTGCCTACCTTAGTGTGTTACAACACTAGCGCAACCAGGGGGGGGGGCATGGCCCCCCCCCCCCGAAATTTTTTGGGGCCCGGTCCGAGCCAGGGGCCCGCGAAGCGGGCCCCTGGCTCGGAGTGGGCCACCCTACTCAGAGCCCTGGCTAGGGGCCCGCGAAGCGGATCTGTGGCTCGAATCAGAGGCCCTTTGAACCAACTGAAAATCTGGGGGCCCGTTTTAACCAGGGCCCGCCTCGAACCGGGGCCCATTTTGATTCAGGGGCCCGCATTGAACCAATAGCCCGCTTAGAACCAGGGGCCCGCTTCAACCTGGGGCCCTGTCTTGAACCAGGGGCTCTCTGGAACCAGGGGCCCGCTTCGAACCGGGCCCACTTTGATCCAGGGGCCCGCATTGAACCAATAGCCCGCTTAGAACCAGGGGCCCGCTTTTACCTGGGGCCCGCCTCGTTTTAGTTTTTACAAACATAGGGGCCCGCTCAAAAGTAAGTGCATGTTTTCCGCAGACTTTTTAAAAACATGAGGGGGGCCCGCTTGCGAGGGGGCCCGCTCTCCAACCGTGGCCCCCCGAACTGAAATCCTGGTTGCGCCACTGTGTTACAACCTATATGTATGTGTTTAGCGACAATGGAGATGATAGCGTTTGACTTCAAATTACTTCCTCAAGTTTCGTGCGATGCAAGTATGTGAATAGTAGCTCAATGAGCTCCGGGTGCTTGTCACCAAGGAGGCTTGGTAGTGAAAGTGGAAGACGATTTTGCGCAATGTAGGTAAGAAGTGGGCGACATTGTAGTTGGTAAGATGGGCAGATAAGCAAGAAATGTTCCACCGAGTTATGAACACCACATGTTTGGCAGGGCGGAGCGCGGAGAGGTCGATCAAAGAGGAAATCATGTGTGAGTTTGGTGTGCCCGAGTCGGAGTCGAGCAAGGTGGATCTCATGTGAGCGCGTGAGTTGTATGGAAGCTGGAATTTCTTGCTTCCTTTTTTCGAAGTCTTGTTTTTGTGTCAGTGCTGCGAGCTTAGCAGATAACTCGGCTTTGCGGTGCTCATCTTGAAGTCGCATGATCTGCAGCTGCGCTCTGACAGCACTTGACGATGAAGAACGTCGTGATACACCAGATGCAGCCTCTCCTCCCATTGTACCGTCATCTCTTTGAACAGTTTTCTCCTGTTCTAGCTTCTTTTCGAACATGTCTATCCTTCCCTTGATCACATTTATTTCACCGAGAGCTGCTTCATGTTTCACCATATGCTCTCTCCTCTCTTCCTCTTGTAGAAGAACCAGTAGTTCAGTGTCTAGCTAAACAAATGCGATGTAGTCGTGTTTCCATTTGGCAATAGTCTGCAGCTTCTGGGATGCACTAGAAAAGTCTTCATCAGCTTCTATGATTGCAGAACCACTCTTTCTCAACTTCAGTTCAAGCTGTCTGTAGTTCTTCTGTTTTTGCTCCATCGTGAAAGCTCTCCCTTCCTCAGTCAGTTGAATGCGTCTTCCACTCTTGGACTGAAGAGTATCCTGATGACTTCTGTCCGTCATCTAGCCTTGAAAGGAGTGTTAGTTGTATTAGTAGTCAGTAGTAGTGATAGTGAGGAGCTGTCATCAGTACAAATGTCTGGTTAGTACCACTACATGGAGATCAGGACCCACCGCAGACAACGGAATGTCAAAACTGTTACGGCCTCCGTCAGTCAAACAAAATGTAAACAGAAGACAACAAACATAAAGACTAACTAAAGGATAAAGCTATATTTTCGGATTGCCGTATGAAGTTCGATGCACGTTTTGACCTGACGAGACAGTCAACAAAGAATTAGACACACATACAACGTGAAAACAAGGTGGTGAGATCAGCAAAATTAAACCGCAAGTACATACCTATTGAAACGCATATCAATTGCAGCAATCATTAAATCATTTAGGGCGAATTACAATGGATCTCAATAAATTACAGCTTGTATAATTACATTTTCCCGGTACGGCGGGTCGCTTTATATCTCACGTGCTTGTGCGCTCAAGCACGAAGTCAAGGCCTTCATTTGTGCCATCAGTATATGTGCAGCTGCACCACTCGATCAAGTTTGGCACATCGACAGCTTTCAACCCATAATACGATTCTAGTATATCACAAATCTGTGGAGTAGACATGACGCATCAGTCACCAAATCAAGAATCACACACTATGCAATTTAATTTCAACATGGAAGTACACAATACAGATAACGTCTTTGGTAGTGCACATGGTTCAGTGTGTAGGTATGCGTGCGTACAGAAAGATATCACGTGAGCTGTCTGTAAGGTGAACATTGAGTGCCTGGCCGTTACATGGAAGTAGAATTAGATGATGCGTGTCAGACTGCCAAACAAATTCAGCCTGAGAGTGCCCTTGGAACACCTCAATACATTCCTCCTACCACACTGACAATGCTACCCACTTCACACACTCTGCCCGATGCACAAACATGTCCTTCCAATGCAGCACACACACATCCTGAACATCAACGTCCACTGAAGAGCTGTCAGGAAGATGTGACCACTGAAGAACAGCCAGGAAGATCTGATCATCTACCGGGACGCGGACATTCTCTTCGTCCACAGCTTCCTGCCAGCCATGAAGGACCAACAGCACGAGCCATGTTCGTGACGAACAGTGCCGGTGGTGAGCGTGAGTATCATGCTGGTTGCTGTGACACAGTCCGGGTTGCTCGCTCCCTACCGGCACTTGTACCAGAAACGTTCGGTGGGGACGTCGAGCAGTTTTCTCTGTGGCGTAAGTCATTTGAGTGTTACATAGAAGCACGCACAGCATCACCAGTAGAACGGCTCTACTTTCTGGCCCAATACACAACAGGTGAAGCACATGATGCCATCAGAGGATTTATCCACTTGCGGACTAGCGATGCATACAACAGGGCAAAGCAGAAGTTGGTTGAGCGTTACGGTAATGACTTCATAACCGCTTCTGCCTACCGACGGCGTCTTCAAGAATGGCCTGCGATCAAGCCAGCAGATGGAAAAGCACTGCGCCAACTAGCAGATTTCCTGGAAGGATGCGAGGCAGCATCAGAAGAAGTAGTTGGTCTGAAAGTGCTGGGAGATGCTGATGAGAACAACCAGATCCTGCGAAAGCTGCCCAGGTTTATCGTAGATCGATGGAAGCGTGTTGTCGATACAAGCATCTATGAGCCTGACCCAGGGTGTTCAGCAGGATACCCATCCTTCTCGAAGTTTGTCGCATTCCTGAGTGCAGAGGCTCGTATTGCCTGCGGACCGGTGTCAGCGCAAGTGGAGTCAACTTCTGCTACGAGTTCAAGAGGGACGAAAGTTCAGACTTTCGCTACAAACGTGATGAAACAGAATGGTACTCGATGCAGGGTTTGCAAGAATGGCGAGCATGCTGTAAAGGACTGTGATGTGTTTCAGGCTATGGACATTGGCAAGAAAAGGGACGCGATCATGGAATATGGCTTATGCCGCGGCTGCTTAAAGCCTGGACACCTGTGGAGAGAATGCAAGAGAAGAGACAAGTGCGAGAAGTGCGGGTGGGCACATCCAACCATCATTCACGATGACCTCTATTCACGAAATGAAACAGCAGTGAAACATGTGGAAGTAGAAACAGCAACAACGATGCAGGTGAACACCAGCGGAAGTCAGCAACACTGTTCACACACAATGATCGTCCCAGTCCGACTCGGCTTAACTGAGCACCCAGAACGCCAGAAAGTGGTTTACGCACTTTTGGATCCACAATCTGACGCGTGCTTCATGAGTGCAGCACTAAGTGACGACCTCAACGCTCGAGGCGAGCAAGTTATGCTTCAGCTCAACACAGTGACCGGGAAAACAATGATTGCAAGTCATGCATTCAAGGATCTCGTTGTATGGCCGCTAGGAGACGACAACACAGAGATCAAGCTGCCAACAACCTACTGTCGAGATATTCCTGCTGATCGACGCCTCATACCAAGAGCGGAAACTGCAAGGCGGTATAAACATCTAGAAGATATCGCTGACAATATTCCACCATACATGGAGGATGTGGAGATTGGGCTGTTGATCGGCACAAGCTGTGGCAGAGCAATCAAGCCCAGAGAAGTGCGTCCCGGCGATGATGACGACCCCTGGGGTGTCAGAACGACACTAGGCTGGGGTGTTATAGGCCTTGTTGGCACCTCTCATGAAGCCAGTGACAACGACAGTGTAGCATGCAAGTATGTGCAAACATCAAAGGGCCAACACATTTGCCACTTTGCATTTAGAACGCAAGTGCAGGAGGTTACACCTGTCGAAGTCATTAAGATGTTTGAACGAGACTTCGCTGAAACAGCAACAGGCAAGGAGTACTCTGCTGAAGATCGACTGTTCCTGCAGAAGATGAACGATGGGATACACAGGGCAGAAGATGGGAAATTCCAGATGCCACTTCCCTTGAAGAAGGACGTCGCAACACTACCCAACAACAAGGACATGGCGTTAAAGCGGCTTAAGGGATTGAAGGCCAAGCTGGTTCGTAACGATACTTATCGAAGAGACTACATAGTCAGCATGCAGACAACCATTGACAAGGCATATGCAGAACCAGTTCCAGCCGAAGAGCTCCACTTGGACGATGGGAGAGTGTGGTATATACCGCACCATGGGGTCTACCATCCTCAGAAACCGGGGAAGCTCCGCGTCGTATTCGACTGTAGTGCGGAATTTAAAGGTCACGCTCTCAACAACTGTCTCCTTCAGGGCCCCGATATGGTCAACAGTCTGCCAGGCATCTTGTGTAGGTTCAGGCTGGCACCCGTCGCTTTCACATGCGACATTGAAGCTATGTTCAATCAGGTCAGTGTGAACAAAGAAGACCGCAACTTCCTCCGATTTTTTTGGTGGAAAAACGGCGATGTAATGCAAGAACCAGAAGAATATCGGATGAAAACCCATCTATTTGGAGCTACATCCTCACCTGCGTGCGCCATGTTTGCGCTCAGAGCCACAGCAGACGCTCATGAGAACGAGTATGGAGAGGAGGCTGCTGACTTTGTTAGAAGAGATTTTTACGTAGATGATGGTTTGAAGAGTGTCACAAGCCCCGATGAAGCTATCTGCCTCCTAGAGGCCACTCGAAACATGTGCGAACAAGGGGGGTTTCGAATTCACAAACTCCTGTCAAACAATGTAGATGTCATCAAGTCTGTACCAGCTGAGTGCCGATGTTCAGGGCTGCAGAGTTTAGACATGGGCGCAGGTGAACTGCCGGTGCAGAGGACACTAGGAATCGAATGGAACGCAGAGTCTGACCACTTCCAGTACAGTGTAAAAGCTGTTACAAAGCCACATACAAGGCGAGGGATCTTGTCCGCTGTAAGTTCGATCTTCGACCCATTGGGATATATTTCGCCCTTCATACTGACAGGGAAGCAGATCCTCAAAGACCTCTGCCAAGATGGATTTGGATGGGACGATGCAGTACTAGGCGAAATCTTGTACCGTTGGAATGACTGGCTCACAGATCTCGCAAGTCTCAACATGCTGCACATTCCCAGGTGCCTCACCGCTCCAGGTTTCGGATCTGTGCGAGTCATCGAGCTCCACCATTTCTCTGACGCCAGCACCAGCGGATACGGGCAGTGCAGCTACATCCGTCAAATAGACGAAAACGATCAAGTTTCGTCAAGACTGGTAATGAGCAAGGCAAGAGTCACACCATCGAAGCCAGTCACGGTACCTCGACTCGAATTAACAGCTGCTGTGTTGTCGGTGAAGATAAGTAGCTTCCTTCGCACAGAGCTTGGACTGGAGAATGTCAAGGAGTTCTTTTGGACCGACAGTAAAGTCGTGCTGGGGTACATATCTAATGAAACCCGAAGATTCCACGTGTTCGTAGCTAACAGAGTTCAACAGATCACAGAAAATACGACGCCCAATCAGTGGTTTTACGTTGATACGAAGTCAAACCCTGCTGATCTAGCCTCAAGGGGAGTGAAGGCTGAAGAGCTACTGAGCTGCCCTTTGTGGTGGAATGGTCCTGACTTCTTGAGCCATCACGGATCGCTTCCCGAGCCACCTGTGGACAGGGCGCTTCAGCCAGACGATCCAGAAGTGAAGAAAGTGCCACCTCCGAAGACCACAGTCTGTTATGCAACCGTGACGCAAAATGTAGAGTATGTGGACCTTCTGAAGCGACTTGAACGCTTCTCCAGCTGGCACAGAACGAAGAGAGCTGTTGCATTGTGTCTGCGCTACAAAGATATCCTTCTGAAGCGAACCAAGCTCAAGGATTACCAGAGTCCATCTGTTGAGGAAATGACAAGAGCAGAAACTGTAATTCTGAAGGCTGTTCAAGCTGACAATTTTCAAGAGGAACTTGATGTTCTTTCACAGGAATCGGACAAGGACACGAAGACAGTTGACAACAGAAGCGCTAAAGGAGCAAAGCATCTGAAGGCAACAAGCTGTCTATACAGATTGGATCCGTTTCTCAACAGGCAGCGTCTCATTTGCATTGGTGGAAGGATCGGGCAAACGGCTGCCGAGACAGCAGAACAGCTGCATCCAGTCGTCTTACCACGGTCTGGTCACGTAACGAACCTCATCGTACGTGAATGCCACGAAAGAACCTACCATTCTGGTAGAGGTATGACACTGGGAGAGATCCGCTCCACCGGCTACTGGATTCTTCGCGGAAGAGGTGTTACTTCCAAGTACATCTTGAGATGCGTTAAGTGTAAGAAGCTCCGAGGTCAGACGTGTGGTCAGAAGATGGCAGACCTGCCTAATGATCGCTTACAGGAGTCGCCTCCATTCACCTACAGCTGCGTGGACTACTTCGGGCCGTTCTTGGTGAATGAGAGGAGGAGCAAAGTCAAGCGCTGGGCTGTATTGTTCACCTGTATGTGCTCCAGAGCTATACACATCGAGACGGCGAACTCCCTGTCCACCGATTCATTCTTGAACGCGTATCGACGTTTTATCAGCAGAAGAGGACAGGTCAGACAGCTCAGGTCCGACCAGGGAAGCAACTTCGTTGGAGGAAGACGAGTGATGGAAGAAGCCTTGAAAGAGATGAGTGAAGACAAGATCAAGAGAGAACTGCTGAAAAGTAACTGCGACTGGATCCACTTCAAAATGAATGTTCCTAAAGCAAGCCACATGGGGGGCATCTGGGAAAGGATGATACGAAGCGCAAGAGTCTTACTCGAGGCACTTATGCAGGAATATGGTCATATCTTGGACGATGAACTCCTTCGTACACTTTTGGCAGAAGTCGAGATGGTCATCAATAGCCGACCTCTGACGGATCCTGACATGAGCTCGATAGATGTAGTAGAGCCTCTGACACCTAACCACATACTAACGCAGAAGACAAGGGTTGTCCTTCCTCCTCCCGGCCGCTTCGAAAATCCTGACCTCTACTGCCGTCAGCGATGGAGGAGGGTGCAGCATCTCACCAACGTGTTCTGGTCTCGTTGGCGCCGCGAGTTTCTTCCGACACTGCGGGAGCGGCGAAAGTGGCAACAAACCCAACCCAACCTGAGTACTGGCGACATCGTCACGGTGTTGGACGATGATTCAGCGAGATGCGACTGGCCCATGGGGCGGGTCACAGCGACGTACCCTGACGCGGATGGACTTGTACGTAAGGTCCGCGTACAAGTGGGTTCTAGTGAGTACGAGCGACCTGTGCATCGTCTTATTCAGATAATGCGCCCAGGTCAGTTGGTGACTGACGTTACGTCAGATCAGTAAGGGTGCAGCATCTCGCCAACGTGTTCTGGTCTCGTTGGCGCCGCGAGTTTCTTCCGACACTGCGGGAGCGGCGAAAGTGGCAACAAACCCAACCCAACCTGAGTACTGGCGACATCGTCACGGTGTTGGACGATGATTCAGCGAGATGCGACTGACCCATGGGGCGGGTCACAGCGACGTACCCTGACGCGGATGGACTTGTACGTAAGGTCCGCGTACAAGTGGGTTCTAGTGAGTACGAGCGACCTGTGCATCGTCTTATTCGGATAATGCGCCCAGGTCAGTTGGTGACTGACGTTACGTCAGATCAGTAAGAGATGAGTTAGATTAGTTCTACTGCAAAGCGTGTAAGTATCACAGATGTGTACAATGTGACTGGATTATCGAGCATGTAAATATGTAGTGCTATACTGTACCGTACCTCCCGTGACACTCTACTGTGATACGTCACTCACACGTGTTACTGAGATCGAGTGGCCAATGATAGTATAAGTTGTGGTAAATGAAATATCTTGAGTTTAGTTTTCATATTTGCGTGCTATGAGGAACCATTGTGTTTCATGAGGAGCCACAGTTCCGGTTGACTGTTATGAGGAGCCACGCTCTGATGCTGCGTATTTATTAATTGCGTGGAGCCGAAGTCCAAAGGTGTTATGTCGTAGTTTACGTTGGTCAGCTGGAGGTGCCTGACCTTCATTTATTTTTGGTAAATTTAGTAAATTTAGAGGA
The DNA here is from genome assembly GCA_034440615.1 of Ashinkailepas kermadecensis. Lineage (NCBI taxonomy): Eukaryota > Metazoa > Arthropoda > Thecostraca > Neolepadidae > Ashinkailepas > Ashinkailepas kermadecensis. Next base: position 232,403 of record JAOTOM010005028.1, read on the forward strand.
GCCATGTGACGGCCAGGCACTCAATGTTCACCTTACAGACAGCTCACGTGATATCTTTCTGTACGCACGCATACCTACACACTGAACCATGTGCACTACCAAAGACGTTATCTGTATTGTGTACTTCCATGTTGAAATTAAATTGCATAGTGTGTGATTCTTGATTTGGTGACTGATGCGTCATGTCTACTCCACAGATTTGTGATATACTAGAATCGTATTATGGGTTGAAAGCTGTCGATGTGCCAAACGTGATCGAGTGGTGCAGCTGCACATATACTGATGGCACAAATGAAGGCCTTGACTTCGTGCTTGAGCGCACAAGCACGTGAGATATAAAGCGACCCGCCGTACCGGGAAAATGTAATTATACAAGCTGTAATTTATTGAGATCCATTGTAATTCGCCCTAAATGATTTAATGATTGCTGCAATTGATATGCGTTTCAATAGGTATGTACTTGCGGTTTAATTTTGCTGATCTCACCACCTTGTTTTCACGTTGTATGTGTGTCTAATTCTTTGTTGACTGTCTCGTCAGGTCAAAACGTGCATCGAACTTCATACGGCAATCCGAAAATATAGATTTATCCTTTAGTTAGTCTTTATGTTTGTTGTCTTCTGTTTACATTTTGTTTGACTGACGGAGGCCGTAACAGGCCATTTGGCGAGAAGGGGTTTAATGTGGTGCAAGTGTGTAGTGTTGTGGTTCCAGCATGCCTGGAGATAGGTGTTGAATATTCGGTTGGTCAATGGCTCGACGTGCGAGCTCATCCGCCCGCTCGTTGCCCGGAATCCCCATGTGGCCAGGGATCCAGAGCAGTGTGAGGTGAAGGTGAACATGATGTGTGTGATAGAGTTCCCGGATAGCGTGGAGTGTGGGGTATGTAGTGTTGTGTATGGCTGCGAGAGCGTCGATGGAAGAACGTGAGTCGGTGCAGATGATGGTTGGTGTGGAGATGTGGTGTTGAATGATGTGGTGTAGACAGGCGTAGATTGCGACTAGCTCTGAGGTGTAAACCGAGTGGTGTGGTGTTAATTTTATTTGGCCAAAGTTAGGTCCACCGCACCAAGCACCTCCCGTACCGTTGGTGGTACGGGAGCCGTCTGTGTAGAAGTATGTGTGATGGGGGTGGGCGGCTTTATATTCGAAAAATGTTTGTTGGGTTTCGATGGGGGAAGGTACTTTTTTGTTTTGGTGGAAGAGATATTCGAGCTTGGGGTGAAACATGTGCCAAAAGGGGAGAAGGGGAGGGAATTTTCCGGGGATTACCTTGGGAAATTTGAGTGCGAGAGTAAGGACATGATTCAAATGTATGCCAATGTGATGTTTGTCCCTATTATAGAAACGTCGAAAGGGAGGGTTAGTGAGTGCGAGGGTGGCAGGGTGGTTGTGCTGTGTTGTGGTCCGAAAGTGGTATCTGACTAGTTGGAGTGTTCTGCGGTGTTGTAAACTGGGGAGGTGGGCCTCAGCCCGGAGACTAGTAATGGGCGTGGTGCGGTGTGCTCCGGTGATGAGGCGAAGTGCGTGATTTTGTATGCGTTCAAGTGTTGTGACGTGTGACGGAGATATATGATCGAAGATAAACGCATTGTATTCCAGGACGGAGCGAATCAGAGCGATATACATTGTGTTGAGGGTGGCCCTGTCTGCACCCCAGTCGCGACCGGAGATGCAGCGCAGGAGATTTAGCCGTTTTGCGCAACGTTGTTTTAGATAAGCAATATGAGGGCCAAAACAAATACTTTTGTCTTGTATGATGCCAAGATATGTGAATGTGGTTTGGTGTGGGATAATTTGTTCGCGATAACGGAGCGGAGTAATAGGTGGGATGTACGTATTGAGCCGTTAGAAAAGCATTGTGACGGATTTGGCGGGGGAGATTTGCAGTCCCCAATGGGAGCACCAGGAATCAATTTGATTCATGGCGCGCTGCATAAGATAATTTGCTTTGTGTGCCGAAGGGTGCGTGCACCATATGGCCAGATCATCGGCGTAAATGGAGTATTTTAGACAGGGGGCTATGTTGTGGAGGTCAGCGAGAGCATCGTTAATCATGATGAGAAAGAGGGTGGGGGATAACACTCTGCCTTGTGGGACGCCTTGATCGAGTTTCTGGGGCCGAGAATGGATGTTGCCGCAGCGGATGGCGAATGTTCTATCAGCGAGAAAGTTGGAGATAAATTTTGCCATTCTGCCTCGTATGCCAATGCGATGTAATTTGATTTGGAGGGCCGAACTGTGTACTTTATTGAATGCGGATTTTAAGTCCAGAAAAAGTGCGACGGTTTCATATTTTTTTCATGAAGCCGCGCTGTATCGAGTCAATTAACTGGATGAGGTTGTCGGCGGTGCTGTGTCTGGGTCGGAATCCGCTTTGAAAGGGGGAGATCATTTTGTTGTTTTCGAGGTGGACTCTGACTCGTCCATTGACCATGCGCTCAAAGATTTTAGAGGCACAACTAGTGAGAAAGATAGGCCGATAGCTAAAGGGAAGGTCGCGAGGTTTGCGAGGTTTAGCGATAGGAATGATAGTGCTAGTAGACCAGGAAGGGGAAAAGTGCCGTCAGTCCATAGTTGATTTAGTGCCGAGAGGAGATTTTCTTTTCCGGCGTCGGTTGGTTATTGGTTTTACGACACGTGGACCGTTGAGTCATGTAGCGTCGCCAATCTCTCACGCCGATTGGTCGCGGGCGAAGAGTAGCGACAGGTGAGACTCGAACCCACAACCTTTCGATTGTGAGCCGAGCATCTTACCCCTAGACCACTCGTCCCCTCTTTTCCGGCGTCAGATAGATTTTGGAAGAAGGGGTATGCCAATTGGTCAGGGTCAGGGGCAGTGTTGGTTACTTTGGAAAGGGATAAGGTTAGCTCATAGGGAGTAAATGGGACGTTATATGGTTCAGTGTTGTCCGAGGTAAAGTTGCAGGTGGCGAGAGTGGTTCGTAGGAATTCGGTGGTGTGTTGTGAGTATTGTGCATTTGAGGAGATGTCAGCATAATAGGTGGCAAAGTGTTCCGCGACGTCTGAGGGTTCTGTGATGTTGCGATGATTAATTGTCAGTTGTGGGAATCCGCGGTGTGGGGATCTGCCATTTGTGAAAGAGCGAATTTTGGACCAAATTTGGCCGATCGGGGTAAATCGATTGAACGAGTTTGAATAAAGTTGCCAGCTGTGTTTTTTGGCCGCTAGGATAGTCTGCTGACAACGTTTTTAGCCTCGCGGGCTTCTAACATGTTTTGTGGGGTAAGGTTTTTCCGAAATTTTCGCTCAGCCCGCCGCCGCAGAGCGACGGCGCGTTGACACTCGTCGTTCCACCAGGGCATGTGGTGACGGACGGGGGAGCGACGAGTGTGGGGGACGTGATTTTCTGCTGCGAGACTCAAATGACTCATTGTGATTCAAATGATTGACTCGTGATTCAAATGATTGACTCCTGATTCAACTCATTTTTTAAAAGAAAGATGTGTTTCAACTCGCGACTCAAGACATGTTTTGGGGAAAAGAATCGATTCAACTCGCGACTCATCCAAAAACGATTGATTCATGAGTCGATTCTCGATTCAACTCGAGTCGAGCACAAGTCTGCTCCACAGACACATTTTTTACCCAGTCTGCTACTTTTTGAGAACTGAATAAGCTATTCACATAGAGCATTACACCACCCCATTTCACTGCTGGACCCTTATTGCACGACCATATGTTGTATCCCTGGATATCATAGTCCTGCAAGTTATCCCCAAAATATACCTCACTGACCCATGCCTCAGTAATGCAAACAAAATCTGGTTCCTCCTCAGCAACATAACACTTAAACTCATCAAATTTGGATCGAATACTCTGAGCATTAAGCATCATACATTTAACATATGTTCCATAACCAGCTTTGGCTTTTTCATGTTGAGTACCTCTTTCATCTCTGGATGAGCTACTACTCTGTCCCCTTGAACTACTGCTATCCCTATTTGCTAACGGTTAGGTTCTATTGCCTAGGCTGTCACTATTGGAATATCCCTGAGATGGCAGTGCCATTTCATCCCTCCCCACCCCATTGTCTAGTTTCCCTGAATGAAGGACATGCTCATATACTTTGCTTAACACATGCACCCCCTTCTCGGAGAAGTACAGGCCATCCCTCTGATATAGGTCCTATGAGCCATAAAACCTGCACCACTCGTCAACAAAGCTCAAACCTAACTCATGGCAGAGCCTACCTACCCTGGCATTGGCTGCCAGTGCCCTAGAGCTCCACTCAGGGGAGACTCCAGCACTAGGCAGAATAGCAGTCACAGTGACTCTGCTATTGCTATGCTTCAGGATGACCAAGGCCATATATATATATATATATATATATATGGCCTTGGTCTTTGACATTTGACCTTGTCACCAGGCCCAGGCCTGGTGCCAAGGTCAAAGACTTGGTGCCAGTGTTGGCACAGGCCACCAGTGAGCACCAGTTTAGTGCAGTTGTAGGGCAGGTACGAGTAAATAACATGGGTCCTGCTAGGAGTGAGGAGCTGCTGCAGGACTACAGGGCCCTTCTGGCCACCCTGAAGCATAGCAATAGCAGAGTCACTGTGACTGCTATTCTATATATATATATACATATATACCTCGTCAACAAAGGTCAAACCTAACTCATGGCAGAGCCTACCTGAAGCATAGCAATAGCAGAGTCACTGTGACTGCTATTCTGCCTAGTGCTGGAGTCTCCCCTGAGTGGAGCTCTAGGGCACCGGCAGCCAATGCCAGGGTAGGTAGGCTCTGCCATTAGTTAGGTTTGACCTTGTTGACGAGGTATATATATATATATATAATATATATATATAATATATATATATATATATATATATATATATATATATATATATATATATATATATATATATATATATATATATATATATATATATATATATATATATATATATATATATATATATATATATATATATATATATATATATATATATACATAGAATAGCAGTCACAGTGACGCTGCAATTGCTATGCTCGTTGGCCGCCAGGTGTCAAGGTGGAAACACGTCGGTGTGGAGGTCCTGCTTTACAGATAAGTCGTTGCGGAACCGGGCAGTGTACTGGGCTTGGCTGTGGATGGGTGTTTGGCGGTTGCTTCTGTGCATATATTTGCATCGTTTTGTCTCATAGGTTTCCTTTTAACAAGCAGATTTTTAGCTTCTAGAATTATCGATCGGCCACGTGGACGCTTTGTAGACGGGTGGAGCGGCCACGTGGTTTAGGTTTCTGTTAGCATAGAGGAATAAGTCTGCGTCCGCTTGGTGTTTAAGTTTAAGATAGAGTTTAAGATTAAAATAGAGAGCTTAAATTACACTAGGTAGCTTCTAGAATTATTGATCGGCTACGTGAACGCTTTGCAGACTAATTCTTTCTTAACGTCATTTATTTAGTCTTGTGTCATAGTATTTTTGGTGTTTAATTTTAAGATAGAGTTTAAGACTAAACTAGTGAGCTTTGATTACACTAGTTATATCTTCATATACTGGAGTAATCGTAGAGGTACCTATATAGGCTTTTTGGGATTATATTAGTATTAGTTTCATTTAGTTGGAGTTTGTAGCTGATGGGAGTTGGTATAACTAAGATTATATTTGCTTAGTTTAGCTTGCGAAAGCAGATATTTATTTTGTTGTTTATTCAGTGTGAGTGTTATTCTATTTTCTAGTCTTGTGGTGTAGTCTTTTTGGTGTTTAAGTTTAAGATTTAAGTTTAGATTAAAAAAACAACAAAAAATGCAAGGTGACTGTGGGAAGTGTAAGTGTATGGATGTAATTGGGGACTTGAGTAAGAAAGTAGATATGTTAGCTAGGGAGGTGGAGCGCCTGAAGTGTTTGGTGGCAGGGCCCACCATAGGAAATGTCAGCCAGGCAAGCCAGGTGCAGGAGCCTAGGAGTGATAGGGGTGGAGATAGTATGGACCATGATAGTAGAGAGTGGAAAGTAGCTAGACGCCAGAGTACGAGACTGGCTTTAAGGAAAATGGACAAAGGCATTGAAACTAATAATAGGTTTGAGGTACTGCAAGGGAGAGATAGTAATGCTGCTAAAGAGGAAGATAGGAATGACCAGGTAGCTGAGGATAGAGAGGGGGAGGTTTTAGTTATAGGGGACTCAAGAGTTAGGTACATGGACCGTACTTTTTGTAGCAGGAACCCCAACAAACGGATTCGTGTTTGCTTCCCAGGGGCCCAGGTAAAGGATGTTGGCGATAGGATAGAAGGAGTAATGAAGGGTAGTGGAGAGAGCACAACGGTAATTGTGCAGGTTGGTGTAAATGATGTAGGAAAAGCAAAAACAGAGGAAACAATACAAGAGTATAGGGCTTTGATAGGTAGGCTAGCTGTAAGTAGGAAACGAGGAATGGTAACATCCATCCTCCCTATGGTTAACGCAAGCATAGAGTGGTACTCGAGGGCCATTGGGCTGAATACCAGGGTGGCCAAGATTTGTAAGGAACTTGGCGTGGGGTTCTTGGATTTGTGGGGGGATTTCTGGGGGAAGACTGAAATGTTTGCATTAGATGGGTTACATTTGAGCAAGAGAGGAGTTGAATTGCTCAGCAATAGGTATGAGGAGGCTCTCAATAGGAAACTGGGAAACTAGGCAGGTCAATGGGGGGATGTAGCTGATAGAGAGAGAAGTCTTGCAAACAAGGGAAGGAATGGTTTATCATGTTTTTACGTCAATGCCAGAAGTGTTAGGAACAAAATTGGGGAACTGCATGCTTATATGTTGTCTGAAAAGCTAGATTTGGTATGCATAACAGAGGCATGGGTTAATGAAAGCATTTTTGGAGACAACTTGCAAGAATTCGAATTGACAGGCTACAACATGCATGCTTGTCAAAGGCAGGCAAGGATAGGAGGAGGTATACTGTTGTATGTCAGACAAGAAATGAAATGTCATTCCATAGAAGATAGTGTACATGATGAAGGTGTAGAATCCTTGTGGTTAGATATCATTCTGAAAAATGGAACACAATTTAGGGTTGGGGCATTCTATAGACCTCCAGACCAGAATGAAAACACGGACAGGTTGATGCAGGAAGAGATAAGTAGGAGAGTAAAGGAGAGAACTGTTTTGTTGGGGGATTTCAACATAACAGGATTGGGAAGCAAAACTATAGGTCTAAACAAATCGGGAAGAAGCTTCATGGATTGTTTTGAGGAGAATTTCTTTTTTCAAATGATACATGAACCTACAAGGGAAAATGAAATATTAGATCTTGTGCTTACTAATGAGGAAAATTTTGTACAAAATGTGAACATAGGAGAGACTTTGGGTAATAGTGATCACAACATTATACGCTTCTCATTGTATGTTGGAAATGTAGGAACCAATAAGACATTGATTCCTAATTTTGCTAAAGGGAATTACAATGAGTTCAGGATCTTCCTGAATGAAATTGATTGGGAAGACTTATTGAAAGGCTTAGATGCTTATGAAATGTGGAGAATGATAAAATATAAACTATTTCAAGGTCAGGATAGGTTCATTCCCAATAGGCAAATTAGATTAACCAGGGTTCAGCTCCCTTCATGGCTGACCAGGGAAGTAAAG
>JAOTOM010005028.1:245000-267500 GCA_034440615.1 Ashinkailepas kermadecensis
CCGGCTCTGGAGCGGCGTCTCGGAATACCTGTGTTCGTGCCACCCTATAGTGGGAAACTTTGATAGTTTTAAGAGACGTCTCCGGAGTCCCGGAGGCCACCGATCAGAATTGGCTGCATTAGCGTTTTCTGTTCTGAAATCTGTCTGTCAACCAATCAATGCCAAGGTATTTTGTATATGACATCATAACCATTAGCAACTTTGAACACATGGTTAACAGTGTCCACACAAGTTAACAGTAAACACAAGACCTTGACTGATCCTTTGCTTTGATCACATCCAACTGTGGCGTGTGCGGTAGCAGAGTTGCGTTCGTATTACGTGGGAAGTTGGCTGCGTAGGTAGGTATGCGCTCTGAGCTGAGGGTGAAGTGTGAAGTATGAAGTATTTTTGTTTGTTTTTCATATGGCTAGCCTTGTACTGAGACCAACAGTGAGTGGAAAACGCATTTCTCCTGTGAGTTATAAGAAACGAAACAGTGCTGATTATTACGGGTCACTGCCAGGCGGTGCCATCCATTGTTCACTTCTTTGTTCGTATGTTTTGGCATTTGATTTGACCAAAAATGAGAATGATATTACTTATGCATATTATGTAGGTACTGATTTAGGTTTTCTGGTCGTTTACTAGTAAACAGATTCCATGCATACAAAAATAATGTCCATGAAAATGTACTCCGGAAGAAATCGGTATGCACTCCGACTTCCAACCCGGAAAGTAAGTTTCCCACTCTGATTATAACTCAAATCAAGATGTTGCAGCCAAAACATCGTTATAGTAGTTTGGTAAATTTGCAGGTTAAGGTAATTTCTGGTTTCTTGGAATTTCTTTTCCTAATGTGATGCAATTTCTTTGCCACCCCAGTAGCACAGTTGGTTAGAACGCTGGCCTGCACTGGTCTCCCCGGTCCTGGCGACACAGGGTTTCAGTCGCTTAGCTTGCTCGCATGTAGCCCACAGCTGAGAGGGTCAGTTGGGAGGTGGTCCAATAAGGCAGGGGACGAGCTACCAGGCAGTTGTGTCGGAGCACTGACAGCACATTAAACTTTGGGTCAAAATTCTGCTGTTGAGCGGAAATTCATGAATCAGGTGGTGGGGCCAGGGTTCACGCAACAAGCTCTGCTTAGCAATAGGACCCTGGTTCATAAAGCCACCCCAGCAAGAACTTTGATTAATTGTTTTTTTTTTTTGTTTTTTTTTTAAGTTTATGCATGTGTTGAAGATGATGTGACCAGTTATGTATTTCAGTACATTTGCAGTATGTGTTTTTTTGGGTGGGGGATTTTTCTTCAGAATACCATTCAGTTGATGAAGGAATATCAGTTCATGAAGGTGATTAAGATGACGGGACCACTTATTTTCTGTGGAAATAATTTTTTGGGGGGGTGAAATTTGTGGACAAATTTTCCAACTTAAAAAACCAAAACCAACCTAACCTAACCAAACCTAACCCATTTGTTTCCTTTATGGAGGCAAATGGATGTTAAAATGTATATATTTTGTAAATTTGTGCTTGAAGGTGTTTTTTTGGGGAAGTTTTCTTTTGGAATGCATGTTTATGGAGGTGACTAGGATGATGGTGCCACTTATTTTCTGTGCAAATGCTTACTTTTCAGGTTGTGAGAAAAATAATGCCAAAAGGGAGCTTTGAATTAGGTAACATAGCATAAAAAAATGTTTTAAAAATGTAAAAATATGCAACATGTGCTCACCTAACTTAGCCTAACCTCCATTTGTAGAAGAGAAAAATTAGAAAAATGTCTAGGAATATATTTTCCTAAAATTTCGAGAGAAAAAATAACCTAACCTAAACTAAGCTGCTTTTGAAGAAGAAAATTTCCAAAATTTCTTTGAATTTCTTTACAAAAATCCTTAATATGTTCCTCGTCAGAGCGCTAAATGATTTAAAGCCTAAACTAACCTAACTTAACCAAACCTAACCCATTTGTTTGCTTTATGGAGGAAAATGTGTGTAGAAACTTGTGTTTTTACCACCTTAAAGAACAATAATACTGATTTGTTTAACCTGAATTGGTGTCTCATATGTGATAGTCTAAATAGAAGTGCATCATTTAGATTCACCTAATCTAGCCCTTTAGCAATTTTATGCATCTCGGTGAATGTCACCCCTTAACCTCCTATGCTTGAGTGAGTACAATCTAATGCCACAAGCCTTTCTCCATATTCTAAGTTACCTAGTCCACTGATGAGTCTAGTGGCTTTAGGCTGCACTCTTTCTAGGATATCTATATCTTTTTCTAAGTATGGGCTCAATACCTGTACATGATATTATAACTGGGGTTACACATAGGTTAAGTACAGTATTTTCATGACTTCCTTGCTGGGGTGGGGATGGCCAAGTGGTTAAGGTGTTGAGTTCTGGGTACCAAAGGTCCTGGATTCAACACTCACACCACTTGGGACATTTCCCAATCTCACGACCCACCAGCAAAGCAATGTGGGTGGCACCATTAGCTGTGATCATGCATAAGGTATGTCGTGAACCACCCAATAAACATGACATCCTTTTCCTACCTCACACTCCTATTTATGATTCCCAGCATTCTAATTGCCCTGTTCCTGGCTGAGATAGTGTTTTTTCTGCTTTAAGGTCATTTGAAATGAACACACATGAAACATATATCATATCTAACACATATCTGAAAGTTTCACCTCCAGACCCCATATGCATAACCTTACATTTTTTTTCATAGTTTAAAGACATTGAAAGATGTTGAAAGACAAACTGTAGGTCCAATTTTTCTCATTAATGCTCATTGGACCCATGTTTAAAGAGAATGATTGCTATGGATTGTGTGGTATGTTAGCAATGGTGCAAATAAGTGGAAGCTTACAGCATACGGCACGGCTCAGAGAGAAGCCGGCTTCTGCTCGGTCTCGTCTTGCCTCACGACTTCCAACAAATAGTATGATAATTCATAATTAAATAGGAAAACCTAACCTAACCTAACCTAACCCAACCCAACCTAACCTAACCAATCTACTCTTATCTAAACTAATATAAACTCATATATTATAATTTAAAAACACAAGCGTAATATTTATCGTGACGTCATCCGTACACACGGCCTCGAGCCGTGCTCTGTTTAGTTTTTTCCGGCATTCTGGTGGAGTAGTGTCGGCGTGTCATCTATGTGGCAAAGAGGCGGAAATTAAGCATTTTCGACGTGAAAAGTGTTGAATCAACTGCGTGAAGTGTTGAATGTCCCTTTAATCACGTCTGAGAAGTGCCAGGTGAGGGATGGATAAATTATGCAACAAATAACAGCGGTGTGGCATATATGGCGCATTATAGATATTATCGCTAAGATTAACCGAGACGTAAGCATTTACGGAGGAAACAAATGATCGCATCTTCCGAATCACGTTCATAAACATAAATTTCCGTTAAAAAAATCCAAAAATTCCCAAAACACCATTTAAGAAAAAAGTACTGAAAGTCACTTAAGAAATTAAAGGATGCTAACTCTGAGGTAAACCTCGAATCATATAAAATAGCTAGAAATAATGTTAGGTGTGTAAGGGCATCTAAAAGACTGGCTGAAATCAAATTAGCTTGAGAATGTTCAGCAGATAATGCTAAGAGATTCTTTAGCTTCTACAAATTTATGGTTAAAAAGTGTAGTGTAGGACCACTGGAGGTAGATGGGAAATAGTGGTTGCTGATTGTGATATTGTGGAATTCCTAAACAAGCAATTCTCATCAGTCTTTACTAATGAGAATTATAGTACAATAGAAACAACTGAAGGTTATGCCATGGTAGATGATAGGCTGGTGGATCTTACAATAACTACAGAAGCTGTAGAAAAGCAGTTGCATAATATAAAACCTAATAAAGCTTCTGGACCAGATTATATATATGCTAGGATCTTATTAGAGTGTGCTAAAGCTTTAGCAGTTACCCTAGGTATCATTTTCAAGTAGTCAATGGAATATTCTGAAGTACCGGAAGATTGGAGAAATGCAAACGTGGTACCAATTTTCAAAAATGGAAGTATGAAGTGTGTAGGAAACTACAGGCCAGTCAGTTTGACCTCAATAGTTTGCAAGGTACTAGAAAATCTGGCCAAACAGAATGTTCAGATTCATCTTGATGTGCACAATCTTTTAAGGGATACTCAATATGGATTTTGATCTCAAAGGTCTTGTTTAACTAACCTATTGGAGTTCATGGAGTATGTTACTACGGAAATAGACAATCAAAGCAGAGTGGATGTTGTGCACTTGGACTTTAGCAAAACTTTTGAGAAAGTTCCACATGGAAGGCTAATTCATCAACTACAGCAACATGGGATTTTTGGAAAGTTCTAGGTTGGATTGAAGCATGGTTGAGGGGAAGGCAACAAATGGTAGTGTTAAATGGATGTAAATCTTATTGGAAGGAGATGTGCTGAGTGGGGTACCACAGGGCTCTGTTCTAGGGCCTCTTTATCATCTTTGTGAATATCATCGAGGTAGGGCTGAGGAATAGTGTTCAAATTTGCTGATGACATCAAGCTGGTAGAGTGGCTAACAGTAGTGATCAATCTAGTAATATTCAACTTGACTTGGAGGGCCTGAAACAGTGGGCTGATCAATGGCAGATGTCTTTCAACTACGATAAGTGTAAGGTTATGCATCTGAGGTCTGGAGGTGAGACTTTCAGATATACAATGGGAGGGAGGGAACTGGATGTTATTGAAGAGGAAAGAGACTTAGGTATGTTGGTTTAAAAAAGACCTTAAAGCAGAAAAACAATGTATCTCAGCTAGGAACAGGGCACTCAGAATGCTGGGACTCATTAATAGAAGTGTGACATATCAGAGTAAGGAAGTTATTAACAAAAACTGTACTTAGCATATGTGCAACCACACTTGGAATATTCTGTACAAGCATGGAGCCCCTACCTATAAAAATATATAGATATGTTGGAAAGAGTGCAGAGGAAAGCCACTAGACTCATCAGTGGAATAGGTAACTTAGAAATGGAGAAATACTTATGACATTAGATATGTACTCACTCAAGTATAGGAGATTAAGGGTGGGGGGGGGGGGGACATGATTGAAATGTACAAATTTGTTCAAATTTGAAATGTAAAAATTCAGATTAGACAAATTGAGGTATAGGACAGTTAAGCAACAACATGTCTTCAGTCAAAGGATGTTTATCAGTGAAATTGGCTGCCTGCTGATGTTGTGGGGAGTTCCTCATTGAATGTATTTAAAAGTAGGGTGGACAAATTTTTTAGAGAGGATAATCTTGTTTTTTAGTTCTAATTTGTGATGGATGCGGTTAGATTTACGCTACGTAAGTGTGCACGGCACAGACCCCTTTAAGCAGGCATGGATGCAGTTGAAAATTATTGGTAAGGTATTCAATCCACATGTATTACGAGGTATCAAGGGAATAGGGTTGGATAGCTAGGGTAGATAGGCATTGATAGGTGTGTGGGATACTGGTGGATAGTTTCTTTAGATTGTGGTGATGTTTGGGGTGAGTCCTTTTACCAGGCTTATGGTATCTTCCATTTACAGATTTAACTGGATGGGCCCTTGTGGCTTTTATTAAGTCTAAACACTTTATGACTTTCCCCACCAAAAAAGGAAGTCATATTGCACATTTACAATGAGCACAAAATGAAATCTAGGCTGTGTCAGAGTTGTAGCCTGATCGTGAACCACATGCATGACCAGTGGTGCAGCTTTGGGGGGGGGGGGGCTTAGCACCCACATATACATATGGCACGCCCTCTGCCTCCTATTCATGACTTCCTTTGTTGAGTATGCATGCTGTAGCCAGTCAATTCAGATTTCTGCATGTTGTCTCCAAAATGCATTCATTATGCATCATTCATGCACCCAGGCCTTCATTAAAAATGAGTTCGTTAACTGTTCATCAACCCAGTTATGCATACCAAATCTAGTTGTTCCTTTTCATAGCATGTAAGCATGCAGTTCACAAATTTTGTTTCTGACACTTCCGACATTTGCGTGAGAACATGCTGTGTATGACTTAAGCCTATGGAGCATATGGAGCATGACGTAAGTCTATGGAGCATACATCCCTTGCATGTATGACGTAAGCCTATGGAGATGACCAACCTGTACGTTGGGGTTTATAAACTTGTTTCATGTGGACCAGGGGTTGATGTGTAGGTATATGCCCCAACCACCATGGATAGGTGGCGCCCCTCCAGCCGGAAAAGTTTCTCCTTTAGGATGGCTCGTGGGAACCCCGTCCCCAATGCATTTCTTTTCAGTTAGTCCTCCCTTTTGGAGGAAAAGGTTCCCCTTCAGTATGCCCGAGTGCACACCCTCACTCAGTCTCTGGACGAATGTGTCTGCCGAATGCGCTACTCAGAGAAAATATGCCTCTTCCCATGATAATTCCTGGATCCGCCTGTGACGTGAACCGGTTCTACGTCGATTCATCCGCCAATAAATATCGATCATGAAACAATGAAATCATCCACAGATTTAAGAAACCGGGCATCCGTCAATTTTACGCACGGTCTCAGGTGATAAGGTGATGGAGCTTCCGGAGTTTAGGGGCGCATCGACTTCGTCGGTCATGCAGCTTGATCGAGCTTCCGTAATTTACTTAGATACATGCTCACATCATTCCTCGGATGTATGCATGCATATATACATACATGTGTACATGCATGCATATGTACTGTGAGTGATTATATTCTGCTTGCAGGGGTGAGTCCAGGAATTGTGATCGGGTAGGTGGGTAGGTAGATCGGGTAGTAGGATGTTCCTCTGTAAGGGCTCTATGTTTTCGAGAGGAGCGCTTTTTTCTGTTCTGAGGGGCGTCTTCGACTGAAAAATGCGTTGAGCAGGGTGCGCTGTTTTTGTATCGGCTGAAGTGGCACCATGTCGCTATCGGGGGGGGGGGGGGAGCACAAGTCTCTAGCTGCCACTTAGATCCGCCGTTGTGTGTGTGTGTAAAGAAAGCATACGACCTTCAATATACCAGGAGGTGCTGAGTTGACATCAAAAGTAACGTTAAGGATTATACTTTATTACTCAACGTTTCGGCCAGGGGCCATCGTCAGGAGTGATATAAAAATGTCAAGTTTAGCTATTGAAAAAAAGCACGCGAGTAAAAAGCGTGCAAAAGACACGTGGAATGCAGAAAAACCTCCTCAGTGGTGCAGACACTTAAAGAAACTCCAAACCAGAAACAAACTATGTCAAGATAGAATCCTCTGAGGAAGCCCGAGACGATGGTCCACATACATAACGATACATACACTCACGCACATATATAGACATAGATCCAATATAACGCGTAATACATAAAATATAATTTATGTTTATGTAATTTAAGTGATATACCAAGACGTCGTTTGCGTGTTTAGTTGCGGCCGTAGATTACGTATGTGTAGATATTCGAGGACCTTTAGATCACACAAGGGTTAGAGTTGTCCCTGGCTGTTGCTAGAATTTCTAACTTTGACTAAAAGTTTGTGTTAGTGTAGCTGTGTTCCATGTTAGAATGTCATGGAACACAGCTACACTAACACAAAGTTTTTGGTAGGGGTAGCTGTGTTCCATGTTAGAATGTCATGGAACACAGCTACACTAACACAAAGTTTGTGTTAGTGTAGCTGTGTTCCATGTCAGTTTATGTTAAAAATGTTGAATGTCATGGAACACAGCTACACTAACACAAAGTTTGTGTTAGTGTAGCTGTGTTCCATGTTAGAATGTCATGGAACACAGCTACACTAACACAAACTTCAAAGTAGAAATTCTAGCAACAGCCAGGGACAACGCTGATCTAAAGGTCCTCGAATCTCTACACATACGTAATCTACGGCCGCAACTAAACACGCAAACGACGTCTTGGTATATCACTTAAATTACATAAACATAAATTATATTTTATGTATTACGCGTTATATTGGATCTATGTCTATATATGTGCGTGAGTGTATGTATCGTTATGTATGTGGACCATCGTCTCGGGCTTCCTCAGAGGATTCTATCTTGACATAGTTTGTTTCTGGTTTGGAGTTTCTTTAAGTGTCTGCACCACTGAGGAGGTTTTTCTGCATTCCACGTGTCTTTTGCACGCTTTTTTTCTCGCGTGCTTTTTTTTCAATTGCTAAACTTGACATTTTTATATCACTCCTGACGATGGCCCCTGGCCGAAACGTTGAGTAATAAAGTATAATCCTTAACGTTACTTTTGATGTCAACTCAGCACCTCCTGGTATATTGAAGGTCGTATGCTTTCTTTACACGCAATGTCTAAAACCCAGGAGCATCTAAGAGCCATTCTTCGTTGTATTAAACAACGTTGTGTGTGTGGATATATTTGGAGCTTATTAGCCAAAGTAAAAAAGAAAGTTACCAATGTTGCACATTCATTTTTATTTGGTTGGTGTGATTTTACGACATGGGCCCGATGCAGTGTGTCATCTGACAAACTTGCAAACATTTATGGTTTGGAGTGATGCAATCCACAACATTTTTTGCTTGACCTAGTGTAATTAATTTTGTAAATGAGTGACGGACCGCCGCCCTCCCTTGGTTGATGCCCTGATGCTATTAAATGTGCTGATAATAGTTGATCTTATCATACCTAGATAGTATGCAAGCCTCATTTATATCGCAAATGTGATTGGGCAGGGTTGTGGGGTGCCGGGCCATCTCTACGCCATCTGGTGCCGGCGCTGGCGCCGCGTGTGCTGGCTGTCGGCCGACTCCACGTGGGCAGTACGTGTCCGTCTCCGTACATTGCACCGACTGGGCCGCGCCGCTGGCCTGCCTACAATCAGCGAGTGTACCCGCCCGTGGCGCCCGGCGATCAGCTGCGACCTGCCGTGAGTGTTGTGTACCCGCCCGTGGCGCCCGGCGATCAGCTGCGACCTGCCGTGAGTGTTGTGTACCCGCCCGTGGCGCCCGGCGATCAGCTGCGACCTGCCGTGAGTGTTGTGTACCCGCCCGTGGCGCCCGGCGATCAGCTGCGACCTGCCGTGAGTGTTGTGCACCGCCGTGAATGTCGTGCACAGCCCCTGGATGTCGTGTACCGGCCGTGATCGTCACATACCGGTCATGGTTGTCAGGTATAGAATGTCGGCGTCTATTCCGATTGAGTGTCAATGTTAGACATTACTGTGGATTGCCTGCCGTGACTAGCGATGTACGTCAACAAAAATAGCGATACAGCGATATAAATGGACATGGATAAATACGAAGGAACAAAGTCGAAGTGGTGAACAGTCAACGAGTATAGAAATCAAAAGGGTTAAAAGCCAAATAGACACAAGCTAAAGGGACAGCATCGTAATAGGACAAATCAATGAACGAATAAATCAACAGGGATAAGCGTGACAGGTACGAAGTTGAAAATGAAGAACTCAAATTACAAGAAGGTTACTACAGGTACAAGACAAGAAGTACAAGTACAAGAGGGTTACTATATTGGGCACTTTACTATATTGAACCCATTTTGAACACTGCCTCGGCACCTTGGCGGATTTTACATATACTTATGCATATGTAGTCTATACTGGCTGGAAACACTGTTCCCGCCATCTATATCATATGAAATATCATGCAACCATAGTGCAATAATAAATCTACCAGATCAGACCTGCCTGGCTGCACCGGGCTTGATAGATGCAAAGCATTTCAATTCCTGGCGGTGGACAGTGTAGTAATGTGGACTTATCGACGATTGCTTTGTGCCTGTTGGTGTCAAACACAATATGTTGCGATAAGGTCGCCACATCAGAGTGTGTCTTTTCGTTTTTGTTTGCACTTTTTTTTAGTCCAAAAGGAGACTCCGACACAGCCGAAAGTCGTGGCCTCCGTTTCGGGCAGTTCAAACTGGTCGTCAGTCACCCATTCAGCCAGTCGGTCAGTTAGGGATAAGCCAGCCAGTCAGTCAGTTATCCTGTCAGTCAATTGTCCAGTCAGTCAGCCAGTCGGTCAGTTAGGGATAAGCCAGCCAGTCAGTCAGTTATCCTGTCAGTCAATTGTCCAGTCAGTCAGCCAGTCGGTCAGTTAGGGATAAGCCAGCCAGTCAGTCAGTTATCCTGTCAGTCAATTGTCCAGTCAGTCAGCCAATCGGTCAGTTAGGGATTAGCCAGTCAGTCAGTCAGTTATCCTGTCAGTCAATTGTCCAGTCAGTCAGCCAGTCAGCCAGTCGGTCAGTTAGGGATTAGCCAGTCAGTCAGTCAGTTATCCTGTCAGTCAATTGTCCAGTCAGTCAGTCAGTCAGCCAGTCGGTCAGTTAGGGATTAGCCAGTCAGTCAGTCAGTTATCCTGTCAGTCAATTGTCCAGTCAGTCAGCCAGTCGGTCAGTTAGGGATTAGCCAGTCAGTCAGTCAGTTATCCTGTCAGTCAATTGTCCAGTCAGTCAGCCAGTCGGTCAGTTAGGGATTAGCCAGTCAGTCAGTCAGTTATCCTGTCAGTCAATTGTCCGGTCAGTCAGTCAGTCAGCACCCACACAAAATTGCAGCCAGCAAGTCATAGAAAGACTACCCCTCCTGCACCAGCGGCGTGCATCTGGAGAGGCTCATAAGTCAATAAGCCATCCTAGAAGTCTCTGGAAATCGGACGTTGGTGCCAACGATCTGACCGTTGACGGCTCACAGCGAGTTAACTATTCTATTGTTCTTCAAGACTATGTGTTAAAACACCAACGTATACGTACAAGGGTGGAACCGGGAATTTTCATGGGGAGCACAATGTACCTGGATGCGTGCCTTCTGCTTCAAATTCATTGAAGCTTCAGATGCACCCTTAGGTATACTAAAGAGCGTTGTCCTATGAGAGGGGCGTTTCTGTTCTGCTGAAAAATCCGCTAACAGCAATTTAAGGGGCAACGAGGTAAATACATGAGGCATTTGATATTATTCCAAGGGGGAAAATGGATAACTTGGAAAATGAAAATGGATGGATAACCATTAACTTGGTCGCATGTTAATTTCTCGTATGGCACAACCAGCCCCTTTTGATATGGAGCTTTGGTTAACCTCATTCAACCAGTTATGAACTGCTGCACCTGAGTTGCACCTGTACTACTCGGAGAGCCCATCAAAACGTCCATTCGCGAGAGATTGGGCAATTGTGTAATTAATTCAAACGCCTGCAGCAATTGCGCATGCGTGTGAGCGCTCGTCTGAAGCAGATCGGGCCGCGGCAGCTCAGTCGGTAGGGCATTGTACTCGTGATCGCAGCATCGTAGTTTTAAATCTCAACCGGCTGGATTGCCGAATGCGCCCGCGACCAAATGGCGTGAGAGGTTGGCGACGCTGCATGGGGTAGCGGTACGTAAAACAGCACGTTGCTCAATGGTAGTACAAAATGAAGGCATTCGTAAGTATGCTAGTAAAGACTATCATTTATGAGTATTAATTGCCTACAGCCCAACTAACTACCTATGAGTATTCATGATTATATATCATTATAATAAGTATATTAATATTTATATGAATTAAGCCGGTCGATAGGTGTGAAAAGAATACATATATGAAAATATCTTCTATAAGTATTATTCTTAATTTTTATGATTTCTATCCTGCTATATGACCTGTGTAGTCGATGCGCCCCTAAACTACAATACAATACAATTATTTCTATCTAATCATCCAGAGGAGATCGATTTTCAAAATAGTTCAACAAAAAAAGTTACTTACATAAAAAGGGCCTGTGCCAACCAGGAAATGTAAACTGGAACATCATTACTATAGGCAAGAGGTGGTCAATGGGTAAGGTCTTTCGCAGTCAGTTTCGTGGAGTAAACCGCGAGTCACTGGGGAAGGGGCATCCCCCCCCCCCCACCCCCCACCCCCCACCCCACCCCGGTTTCTCTGCCATAACAGTTAAACCAATTGAGACAGCAGCTTGAGACTTCCAGTGCCTTCAAATGATCATCTAGGGGATGTTGTGTAAAAGAGTTGACCTCAAGCAGAGGCGCAGCCAAGGGGGTGTCCCCTACCTTGGGAACCAAAAATGGACTAGATCAAACGAGATATTTTGAAATCTTTACCACGCAAGAACTAAGTTTTTGGCGCGCCAAGCACTCATAAAGCGTTCCTTGTTTGTTTACATTTTGTGGTCCCCCGCCCCCCCCCCCGGAAAATCCTAGTTCAGCCACCGACCTGAAGATCATCTTAGGTCATTTTCTAATGACGTCATGAAGTCATTCGTAGGCGTTGTTTTAACGTCTCAAACGTTTGGTTGTTATGAGATACAATAGGACCAATGCATATCGATAGATCAATGCAGGTGCAGTTGGTGTATCAGAGGTAATTTTGTTTCCATGTAACCTCAGCTAGGTCTTTCTGAGTCATTTTGATGTTATTCATTTCATTCAAATATGATGACCGCTTAGGACTTGAAAAGATATTCAAGTTGTTATAAAATCGATATATCGGTTCCCGAAGACATCCTTTCTGTGAAGGCCATCATAGGTCAAGCATACATATATCTGTTTTCAGGTACAATACCAGGTCATGTTATAATAGCATCACAAACTCGATCGCAGGTGCTGCTTTTACCGTCTGAAACGGTTCCTTGTCATCCTACACAATCTAACACTGGCAGGCCAATCCAGCTGTAATTCGAGAGCATTCTGTGGTATATACAGAAGTGTAGATCCGTTTTTTTTTGCTCCTCGTAGAAATATAGTCTCTAAACATGTAACGCATTGCACGTTGGACCATAACGGCCATTTGGCATGTTCTTCCCAGATGACCTCACTTGACCCGATGACGAGTCCGGATTATATGATTATTTCGGTCTAATGCATGCATCGACCAACACCCATGCTTTATATTACTATAATGCCCTTGTTTACGATTAAAAATATGCACTCTTGGAATCAGTGAAATCTTTCCACTTCATATGACCTGACCTCAGAGGCGCAGTGATCAATTATTTGTGAAATAGGGTGGAATATACCACTAACTGAACACTGAATCGGCATCGTGCTGCTCCGTGCGTGTCTGTGAAGCGTTCATGCCTCGTTTCTAACTTTATCCCGTTTACAAGCATCCTACTCATGCTCCCCATAACGGATCCGTGATCGTGATAGCGAACATCCCGTAGCGAATTTCCAGGTGAAGGGATTACGTATGATGTGCTTTTATGTTGTGCAATGCCAGTTTATAGCATAGGTGTTTGTATCGTTAGCGTTGATGCCGGTATCCCCAAATTAGGTACCTTTCAAAGCACAAAACAGGAACAATCATGTGTACGCAATCGTCTCAAAACTGAGTTCGCTGGACTTAACAAGATTTTAATTAATATTACCTCCATGGCGATGTCGACCTGCCGTTTCGACATATCACACCTAACCAGAAATCATTATTTTGACACTGCAGAGGCGTCATGTCATATTATACTGATGTGCAAAATTTCGTAGCATATACGAATATTTATGTCAAGTCTTTCAAGATCGCTGCGAAAATTTGTCCTGCAAAATGAATTGCATTGTATGCTGAATCAAAACGGTAATTTGACCTTTTCCCCACAAGTCACCTTACTGGACCGGAGGCCAGAAAGTGTTTACATGGGCAATTTTAGGTACACACTGCATGTATTCAATCACAGCTGAGATTGCATTACCCTAGTGCCCTAGTTTGCCTAAGAATATGAGCTCCCGAAAATAGTCAAATATTTCTACTTGACATGACCTGTGGCCTCACCGGTTACCTTCAGGCAACACAAATTACTTTCTCTCGATTAAAGTTTTCGGGCGTAATCGAAGTTATCGAATGCCGTTTCAGTCTGTGTAATCAGTTCATTGGTTGCGAAGATACGGGGGGGGGGAGTAATTTACCTGCCCCGGTAGCTCAATTCGTTAGAACGCTAGCCTGCATTGGTTTTCCCTGTCATGGCAAGACGGAGTTCGAATCGCTGCACGCGCTCGCATTTAGCCCCCGGCTGGGAGTGTCAGTTGGTAACTGGCCCGATGGGGCCGGGGACGAGCTACCGGTGGACGCTACATGACCAATGAAGTCTACGTGCCCTAAAGCCCACACAACTAACTAACTGACGAACTGCCGGGCGGTCGTGTTGGTGCATTGATGGCACGTTAAACTATCGGTCGAAATTCTGCCCTTGAATCGGAATTCACAGGTTGGGTGGTTGGGACAAAATCACGCGACAAGCTGATTAGCATTATAACCCTGGTCCATAAACCCACCCCACCAAGGATTCTGATTACATTTCTTTACCTCCCCCTCACCCATTGACTCGTGTGAGTGCAAATACCCGAGTGACTGCCGGGTTAATGCTCCTCCCTTTTCCTGGTAGCATTTTTTGCCATGATGTTATTCTGCGTGTCAGGTGAAACATTGTTAAATGTGGTGTGTTTTTCGCTGTCCCTTCAACACACGCACGTATGTACGCACTTCTATCGCCATTGGCCATGTCATCAATATGACCCGTGGTGACCCATCCTGTTATTTATGCAGTTCGTGTGCCACGTCAAAACGAATATCAAGTACAGTCCAAAGAAGATGTGGTACATCGCGTCGATGATCCGAGGGATGAGTATCGAGGAAGCGCTCAAACAGCTACAGTTCGTCAACAAAAAGGGCGCCAAGATCGCCACCGAAGCGCTGCTCGAGGCACAGGAAATGGCCGTCTCGCAACACAATGTCGAGTTTAAGAACAACTTGTGGGTCGGTATGTACCCTGTGCTACTGCCATGCGAATGGCAGTACTGTGCTTTCGCATATCACTATGTGCATGGTGGCTTGTGAACGGGTAGTGACCAGTATGTCCAAGTTGGGAACTTAAAGCAAAAATGATAATTAATAAGACATCTTTAGAACTATATAGCCCGAACTATGTAACTATAGCCGAAAAATCCCCGTCGGGACCTCCAAAAATTCATGTCGGGAGCACCGAATAAATACAGCGGGGCCCGGAGAAATCACGCTGGAACCACAAAAATTACTGTCGGGGCCCGAAAAAAAATCCGTCAGGGCTCGGAATAAAAGACAGCGGGACACCGACAGCTGCCTACTAATGTGAGTGCCTAAATGCCTACTAATGTGGTCCTTAGAGCCATTCCAGTGACGTATCGCTCGTGTCGCATTTTACAACATGAGGAAGGTACGACGCCAGGTCAAAGTCGTAAACTCACTTTCAAACTTTGACATTTTTGTTCAGTTTCTGGTTTTTGCCTCTCTTCGGTAGAAATGGACGTTGGATTCGAATTCAGCACTAACAATTGCGATAGACTGGTTCCAAGACCGAAAATTTCACCCTTGGTCATCTAAGATCGGTGTCCTCTGATAACCTTAGAACGGTCAACAAAAGGTAGATGCTGTCGTGTTGGGATAAATCCCAAGCGGTCCAAAAGACCAAAGCATTGCTCCCTTAGTGCTATAAATTGCCAGAAACCGCGGAAAGCAGAGGTGTGTTTAGTAATTGTATTGTAGCTGATGTGTAGAAAACCAATGACAATTGGCATTTGACGCCAAACTGGAAATGAATTTGGACATATTGATAGTGACTACCTGTCATCCACGACGGTGTGTGGAGGATCAAACTGACGAGCATCATAAGCAGCCAGAATGACCTCGCCAATCAGCGGTCACAATAGCTGACCGTCTCATTGGCCGCTGCGACCCCTCTAACATGGACCGTCCCTTTGGTGGGCACCTGACCGTCCCATTGATCATCCCATTTGCTGTCACAGTGGCCGATTTCATGATCGTCCCATTGACTGCTGACCGGCCAATCAGCTGACCCTCTGACCGACCAACTGACAATCCCACCGGTATACTCACTGACCATCCATCTATCTGACCCACTGATTATCCAACGGTCATCCCACTGACTGGCCTGCTGACTAACCCTCTGACCGGCCCTCCCACTGACCGACCATCCCCCTCACCGACAAACTGCCCATCCCCCTCACCGACCAACCGTCCATCCCTCATACCGATCAACCGATTATCCCACTGACCGACCAACGGACCATTCCCCTTACCGACAAACTGCCCATCCCCCTTACCGACCAACTGTCCATCCCTCATACCGATCAACCGACTATCCCACTGACCGACCAACGGACCATTCCTCTTACCGACAAACTGACCATCCCCCTTACCGACCAACTGTCCATCCCTCATACCGATCAACCGACTATCCCACTGACCGACCAACGGACCACTCCCCTTACCGACCAACTGTCCATCCCCCTCACCGACCAACTGTCCATCCCTCATACCGATCAACCGACTATCCCACTGACCGACCAACGGACCATTCCCCTTACCGACCAACTGACCATCCCCCTTACCGACCAACTGTCCATCCCTCATACCGATCAACCGACTATCCCACTGACCGACCAACGGACCATTCCTCTTACCGACAAACTGACCATCCCCTTACCGACCAACTGTCCATCCCTCATACCGATCAACCGACTATCCCACTGACCGACCAACGGACCATTCCCCTTACCGACCAACTGTCCATCCCCCTCACCGACCAACTGTCCATCCCTCATCGACCAACCGACTATCTATCCCACTGACCGACCAACTAACCATCCCTATGAGCCGCCAACTGATGGACCCTGACCGACCAACTGAGCGACCCACTGGCCAGCTCACTAACCGTCCCACTGACATTCAACTGAGCGACCCACTGACTGATCCACTGACCAGCCGGCTGACCACACCGTCTCTGCCGACAGCTGAGTCGTACGCTACCAAGGCTCAGGTTGTGAAGGGCGTACGCCGTCACGCCCGCGGCCGTATGGGCATCGTGCATTACCGCTACATGCACTACTTCGTGCGGCTGGAGGAGGGTGCACCCCCGGCGCAGTACTACCTGACGGCGCCGCTTCCTCCCGAGGAGATGTTGAAGCAGTGGCTGGAAAAGCGACGCATCAGAACCATTTTGCAGTCGCTATGAGCAAGCAGGATTTGTGTGGCTGTGTGTATACGGAGGGGGGGGGGGCGTGTTGGGTGTGTTTGGTGTGTTTGACGATTACCAATAGTGATGTGTAGGAAAATCTGCGACAGATTTTCCTATGTCTGTTGACTCTGCGTTATTCGGAAGTGTCTCATTCGAGTTGTAACAAGTGAAAGGATTACCACGAGAGGCGCGTTGGAGTGACGTCCGACCTACAGAGTGACGTGATGTTAGCTGAATATATTGTTTTGAAATAGGTCGGATAACTTCATCGAGATTACCTATTATCAAACAGAATAACAGATATGGCTCAACGCAGCCCACAAGTAGATCTTGAAAACTTCCACCCATAAGGAGTACAGCTTTCGGATGAAGTCTGTGGGTTGCTGTTTCCACCATAATGTTGATGAAATGTAAAGGCGGTCAGTTTCCTGGTGCACAAAAATGCACGCCTTCACTGAATTTTGCGGTCTGAAGCCAAGACACGGAACCATTGCTGTAGATGCGGTTCCGGAAAGGCAATCTGCCCTATATTCAATAAGGAACCTTCAGAGCTTGTATCTTCTTCGATCAGCGATTTTTTTTGTAAGGGGAAGGGTTTCGAGTTTGCTTGTGGGGCCAAATGATAAAAGCATGTTGTAACTATTCGAGATCCCGTGGCGGAACCCACGTCGGGAATGTTACCGCCGCAGGCCACTGCTGCGGATTCGTCGGCTGATAGTTTAGCCCAAACCTATCGGTTTAGCCGACGGTTGACCTTTCGCGAGTTCCGTATCTGAGTGCCTTTTGTTCCTGTATTTTGACGCATTGAATTTCACCGCCGGGTGCATTTTGAAACAGTGTTGTATTTTAGGCCAGAGGCCGCAGAATAATTCAAAATGGAGCAGCACCGGGCCATATTTGCTGAAATAAGTATTAACGAGACTATGATTTTTCGTCCATAAAATAATCGGACTTCCGAATGATAAAGCTCGCTCAAATTTAAAGTCACGAACGTGACGTTGTACGTCTGCACTGTCAGTACGCAAACAATTATGCCATCGCAACCAAAATGTCAAGATTAATAAAAGTAAAAGAAAGGTAAGACTCCTGAGCACAAGAAAGTTCACGGAAGAAATGCATCTCTTGATCTAGTACCCGATGACCCAACACGCAGCCTACCCATGCGGCTTGTGCAAACTGATTGTTGGTCGATGCTCCGCACGATGCTACCAGTGCGAGCAGTGGTTTCATGGGCACTGTTGCACTGAGACGGAGATACCTGCGGGAGATTCCGGTGGCCAACATCAACTGGCGATGCGACAGCTGTCCTAGAAGTCCTGCCCCGCAATCCTGCAACCAGCGGCAGCTTGCACCAGCGCCAGCACAGCCATGCGGCGATGGCGACCGGCGGCATGCGTCAACACTTGAACAAACACGAGGTGTCAACGACGGTCTCAAACACAGCGGATTGACGGACAGCTTAAACCCCGGCTCTACGACACACCAGCAAGGACAATCACAGGCAGCAGCGGACACCACGGCCACCGCCCATGTCAACCAGACCTAAGTCGATTGCGCGGCCTGCACCAGCCGGAGTTCGCGGAAAGACACGATTACATGCAACTCCTGTAGCCAGCGCTGGCATACCTCCTGCGCCAGGCTTACAGTCGCCCAGACGCGTGGCCTCCCTGTGTGGCACTGCCAACCGTGCCTTGGTCGCCCAATTGCCGTTACCTTTCCATATACCCAACCGTCGGAGTCCCCGGCCTGCGGTATTTCCTTGGGTTTGACCAGGCTCCGATCGAGTACTGACAGACGAGGTCATTGCTGCCTTATGCTGCAAGTACCCGCCAGCATCGGAAGACGAGGAGCTTCCCTGCCCACTACCCGCCACCGTTAACCGTCACGGTAGAGCAGATACAGGACGCCATTTCCATCATGCCACCGGGCTCGTCGGCCGGCCTCGACGGAATACGGCCACTTCACCTGCGTCAGCTGCTGTCCCGAGAGGCAGCAGAGTCTGGCCGTCGCCTCCTCAAATCGCTCACTGCTTTGACTAACCTAGTGTTAGGTGGCTGCGTCCCGGAGTGCGGACGTGACCCGCTGTATGGAGCATCGCTTTGCGCGCTACGGAAAAAATACGACGTACAACGACCAATAGCTGTTGGCAGTGTATACCGCCGTCTGCCTGGGCGCATGGGCGCGCGACACATTCCAAGCACCCTCGGAGCAGAACTCCGCCCCATCCAACTCGGAGTCGGCACGCCGCTGGGGTGCGAGGCCGCCGTGCACGCTGCTCGCGAATATATCGCGACCACCGTCACTGACCACCTCCAACCCCCGTGTCCTGACCTAAGGTGTATGTCATGAACGCGCTCAACATGGTTCGCCGCGACGTCATCCTAACCCGCATACGAGAACGCTGTCCTGAGGTCTACCCGATGGCACGTCAAGCCTACGGTACGCCGACAAAGAGGACTGGAGAGGAGTCTCCACATCGGCGATCAGACGCTGATGTGGCAGTGACGAACAGCAAGACGATCCCCCTCGGTCCTGCTGCATTCGCACTCGCTGTTGATCCCTGTGCTCGGGCCATGCGGTCAGCCCTGAACGTATGGTACCTCGACGACGCCACGATCGCCGGCCCGGTAAACACTGTCGCAGCTGATCTCCGTTCGCTCGCCTCGGCTCTGCCAGGGATCGATCTTCAGTTGAACCCCGCTAAGTGCGAGGTATCATTTATGGGCGCCCCGTCCTCTTCAGTTCTCGACTCAGCTATGAGTGAAATACGTGACGCACTCCCTGGAGGTAATGGACTCCTTTGGACGCCCTCACGCTCATCGGCTCACCGCTGTGCGACGCCGGCCTCACCGCTGCCACCAACATCGCCTCAGAGACCATCGCACATCTGTGTGCCCGCCTTCACCACTTAGACAGCAATCCCGCTTTCTTCTTCCTTGTCAACCACGTGTCGGCACCACTCTTGTCATACCTACTGTGTTCAGCATCCCTGTACAAGGAACCTGACTCCCTCAGAGATTGATGAGCTGGTCCGCGAGACACTGGTAGTGGCTTCCAACGTCGACGTCGGTTGGTTATTTGGGCGCATCGACTGCGATGGTCATACAGCGCCCATCCAACGTCGACGTCAGTGGTACGGCGTGGGAGCAGGCGACGCTGCCGCTTAGACTGGGCGGCCTCGGGGTGCGCTCTGTCGAGGCTTTGGTACTACCGTCTTACGTGGCCTGACTGAGCGCAGCCCTTCCTCTGGTCCGCAGTATCTGCCCAGGCCTCTCCGACAGCGAGGCGCCGCTTTCGCTACAGTCGGCGGTGCGACGTTTCACGGAGCTGGTAGGGGTCAGAGAGCTACCAGACGCGATATCTGTCAGTAGTCAGCGCGCATGGGACAGCCTGGGTGCCACCCTGATTGGTGACCAGCTGATCGGCGTAGCCAACCACTTGCTGCCACCCAGCCGCACACCGCCGCCTGGCTGCAAGCCGTTCCTGTGCCCAACCTAGGTCTTCACCTAGGTGACGAGACAATCCGTGTGGCAGTGGCGTTTCGCCTCGGGGCTGCAATGTGCGAACCACACCGCTGTCGCCAATGCGCCCGCCCGGTTGACCGGCTCGGACACCATGAACTAGCCTGCCTCAAGAGCGTTGGCCGTCTCCCACGTCACACTCACCTGAATGACGTAGTGAAACGCGGCCTCTCAAGTGCGGGCATCCCTGCCATCCTGGAGCCGATGGGTCTCGACCGGGGCGACGGCAAGCGGCCAGATGGGCTTACGCTGTTCCCATACAGTGGAGGCAGGTGTCTGACTTGGGACGCTACCTGTGTAGATACCTTCACCGGCATTGTACTGGTGCAATCGGCGCTAGAGCCCGGATTCGCGGTTCGAGCGGCAGAAGCTCGCAAACGCCGCCACTACGCCGACCTCTGCTCGCGGTACAGGTTCGAGCCCCCAGCTGTTGAGACAGCCGGCATCCTTGGACCTGCCGTCTCAGAATTTGTGCGAGAGCCCGGACGGCACATACCGGCCCGCACCGGCGAGCGCCGCGAGGCACGTGTCTGTGACAACGCATTTCTTCCACAATCGCGCGTGACAACGCGGCTTCTGCGCTCGCCACAGCCCGGCCCACTGGCGGATCCAGGGGGGAGGTCAATTCCGGCCATGGCCCCCCAAGCGCTTCAAAGGGGGGGCATAGTGTCTTTTGCCCCCCCCCCCTAAACCAACAAAAGTAAACTGAATTAAAATGCAGTAACCTTTGCTGAGGTTAAAAATAGCGTTCCAGGTGAAATAATCTCCAATTTTAAAGGTATTTTGTTATAGTTGTTTGGTCAGCCTCCCCCTCCCGCTCCCCTCCCCCGGGAGGGGGGGAGGCTGACGCCGACGCCGTAAACCGAAAGTTGCCCCCCCAAACCGGTGGGCTAGATCCGGCAGTGGCCCGGCCCACAGACAGATCTTCGGCTGGCCGCGTAGTGGCACCACTTTCGAGAAGTGGCTCCGACTCCAGTTAAGCTGTGGCCGAAACGCCTGCCGCGTGTCGCTGCGAGAGCGGTCGCGACGACAGCTTGATTGACGGCAATGTCGGCAGCGGTGACGGCGGAAAATGTGGTGACAACGGCGGCGGTAGCGGCGGCAAGGGCTATGGCAGAGGCAGCAGCGATGGCAGCCGTGGCGGCGATAGAGGCGGTGGTAGCGGTGGCGACGGAGACGAGAGCGGAGGCAGAGGAAGTGGCTATGGCGGCGGCAGTGACGATGACAGCGACTTTGGCAGCGGCGGCAGTGGTAGCGTCAGCCACCGGCTCGGCCTCCTCGGGCGACGGAACGTAGGCAATCCATATTTGATGAACTCTGTGCTCCAGTGTCTGAGCAACACGCGTGTGCTGCACTACTTCCTGCGCGACACCTACTTGTCCGACATCAACATCACTACATCGGTCATGAAGGGAGCACTCATAAAGTCCTTCGCAACGCGCATGTACGACCTGTGGCGGCCCTCCGACAGGTCGAACCGGGTGATCAACACGACGCCCTTCAAGTCGCATGTGTAGCGTTTCGATGAACGCTTCGTAGGCTCTCGGCATCAGGATGCTCATGAGTTTCTCCGTACTCTACTGTAGGATCTACAC
Organism: Ashinkailepas kermadecensis; assembly: GCA_034440615.1. NCBI lineage: Eukaryota > Metazoa > Arthropoda > Thecostraca > Neolepadidae > Ashinkailepas > Ashinkailepas kermadecensis. The sequence continues at coordinate 267,028 of JAOTOM010005028.1, forward strand.
GAGTATGTCGACCCAAGCCTATCGCCGCTAGCATTAATGACAACGTCAGTGTGAGCCAAATGTCCATCGAGTCGTGGAACCGTTTTGTCCAACTGGAGAACTTCAAATTTATTGACTTATATATCAGCGAGCTCAGGTGTACGCTACAATGCACCGTGTGCGGCCATTTTTGTACGAAAAATTGTCGATACCCAGCGTGCTTTGATCTAATCGCTTCAGTCAACATGGAAGATGGCTTATAAAATAACCATGGAACAGATATAGAATCGCCGATATCGATGCTATAGAACATCGATCACAGTCCACTCAACACTTTAAGCTAACTGCGAAATCAGATACAAATAGGCCTGAGCAAGATGTTCGTCCTTCTCATCCGGCTAGGCGCGTCGCATACTTTCCCCACGTGTTGATGGGCGGACTGCCGAGCTCTCAAAAACAAGCAATAATTCGCGCAAAGAGCACGTGTTCAATTG
>JAOTOM010005028.1:272500-482500 GCA_034440615.1 Ashinkailepas kermadecensis
GTCCGTACAGTCGCGTTTGCAGGTTTTTGGTCGTTGTTTTCTCACAACAAAGTGGAGCGTATTTTGAGGGGGAAATGCGCCTCTCGGTCACTGGGTAGGTCTGTGCTTACTTTCAGTTTGACAGCAAACTAACACCAACAAGGGTTGTTGAGTAGGTTAGTATAGCATAAGTGTTAAAAATATCAATCAGAATGCAACATAGGTACCAAGGCCAATTTGATTATTTGCCAGATTTGCCTCTTGTTTATTTTCCAATAGTTCTGCTTATAATCAAGTTTAAAAATTACATGTGAATATATGAATAATATGAAAATAACCTAACCTAGACTAAGATAACAGCATAATATGTGGTATTAAGAATGATGATTTTTTATAATCTTAACGTAAATCATGATGACCCTCTTCCAAATGATTACTTTCAGTTGGCAAACAAATAATAATATTCACTCTGAAAAGCAACCTGGCTTACTTATGAAACTTGTTTCCATTATCCAGAATGATACCCGAAAAAAATCCGAAATTTACCAGTTCTGTAAATTTACCAAATGTAATGTATTATTACATAATATAATCTAACCTAGCCTAACAGGAACAACCATAGTCATGCCAAACAAACTTTTCCACAGTGTTCGCCATCAGCAGTGCTCAAATTTTGGAGAACATTGTTAGCACTGCCATTAATACTAACAGCATTGCAAGGAATTTCCTCCTTGATTGAAGGTCCCAGACTTGTATGCTTCACATGTGGTGCAAGTGTTCTATGTTGGGAATGAATATGGAATTAAGCCAGAATCATATTTTTTTTAACGTGAAAGAGTATTGCATCAAGTGCATGAAGTGTTGAAGTTCTTCTTTATCATGTCTGTGATGCACCAGGTATGAATAATTATACACAATGGGCTGTATTTGTAGAGTGAAGATTATGATGACCTTTGCTGATTGTTTTGATGATGGTGATGATGTCAGTAGTGTATCTACTGCCTTTGCCAGTCAGCAGTGCTGCTGCCAGAAGCCATCTGCATTTCTAAAGAGCCAAATATCACTGATAGCATTTAGCAAAAAAGCACAAATGGTACTTCATGATGTCAAAAATGATTGCAATGTCAAAACAGTTGTCAATTAGTTGCGGATCTCCACTCAAATTTCAGAATGTCAAGATACTACTGTAAACAATATTTCAAGTGGGGTTGCACATATGCTCAATGAAATTTGTCATAACTTTCTTGCTTTTATATTTCACACTTTAATTAATGATCATTTAGCATTCTGATTCCCCACTTCTGGCTCAGTCACATTGTTGCCCTGAAGACTTGGACACTTCTAAATTTGTGTGATATTGTTGTACAAAGATATCCAGAAACAGAAGATTAATGGGTGGCAAAAACTACAAGCAAATAGGTATATAAAATACATTTCCATTCTGGATAAAATGGCTTTGATCCAAACGTGCTTTGCTAGTACAAGCAACTATTGGGTGCACCTTCTCATGTGCTGCAATTTGTATTTGTGTCAATTTGTATAATTTTCAGGTGGCTATGCCCCCTCCCCCAAATGTTCGTTTTACCCATCCAAAAGTTTCAACATGAGATTGAATGAGGTATTATCACAATTAAATTATTCTGCATATTTTCACTTGTGAGTCTTCTGCCACCTAGAGGAAGAAGACCATGTAAGTATTTTTTTATGAATAGCTATAGGAGATCATTACATGCAGTGCAACAGTTTGAAGTACAATCTAAATAATGACCAAGTCTACATTATAAGAATCCAAATGAGATTGGTATAGCATTGGTATGAGTGGATAATTATTACCAATCCTCAATCCAGTATGATTTGATCACCATATGATTCTCACAATAAAACTATGGTGCTATGCACAGTGACAGTGTAGTGAAGATCTCATAAAAACAGGTGGTCTGACCTGAATCATACCACTCATCCTGTATCTTTAACAATGTTCATTGTACATCAAGTGTCTGCATCTTCAGCCAACTTGCTTCATTGCTTGTTGCCAACTTCCATAGGGCAAGCACTATTCAATGATTTTGCCATGTGGTGTTCTTCACACACTGCACACCATAGAGAGGCAACTCCAGTTGTCTGTCCAAAAGATGCAGGATTGGTGTGACAAACACCAATCCCAAACACCAAAAGATTGGTGTGAGATTGGTGTGACGTTTTGCCATGTCAACCACCGCTGTCAATTTCTGCCCCAAGCTCCCTTGCACCAATCCGGTAATTATGATGAATGGAAAACATACTTTCAAACAAGCTGCCACATTTCTAGGTGTGTGGATTGACCGCCGATTAACGCCAATTAACTCCCACATCAACGATCTTGCACATGCACGTGCAAAGAGATTGCCGGTGCTGAGCACTGTATCCAGATGTTCACACGCAGCAGACAGCTACCTTGCTTCTTATGTACCGGTCGCTCGTACGTTCAAAAGTTGATTGTGCTTTGTATTCATGACTGAGCGTATGTCACAACGAAACGTCGCCTGGGGTGTTTTCCACAATACAGCCTTTCACATTTCTACTGGAGCTTTTCACACTTATCCGGCTGATAGTTTAATGACAGAAACTGATGAGCCTCCTCTTGCGTTGCACCGTGAGCTATTGGGAGCGAGATATGCGTGTAATGTGACCCAGAACCGAAATCACCCAGCTTAGCAATGGATATCCTCGGGGTCATCAATGTCACATCGGTTGTTCCGCAATCGGCGTGACTTACCTTTTCTTCCTGGCGCATGGCCTCGACTTTCCATGCTGCAAAATCAGACCGAGCGCTGTAGTGAGTCTGTCACTCCGAACCTCCCCGCCCTTGGCCAGTTGTCCCAGTGCAGGCTGACATTACTTTTTCTTGCTCAAGGAAGGGGAATGTAAACTCCAAATAATTTTGCGTGCCGGCGTTATAAAAATACAGCAATACCGTGAGTTCTCTCGGATCTATACCGACGGCTCAAAACCTATTTCTGGTGCTGGTTGCACGTCCGTTGGTGGATGCGGTAGTAAATATTTCTGTCTACCGAAGCATTCATCGATATTTATTGCTGAACTAAATGCCATTATGCGAGCTATTTATTTTATGAAGGATGACCAGTTCACAAAAGCACATGGTTTTCACTGATTTCTTGATCAGTCTAAGTGTTTCAGCCAAGATAACTGGCCTGTCCGCATAATTATATGGGTCGTCAAATCCCTAACTGGCATATACAAAGTATCGTATTTTGCTGGATCTCCAGTGATGTCGGAATTGCTGGAAATCAAGCTGCTTACATTGCTGCTAAGCGCACTGTCAGCAATGGTTGTAAAGTTCACCTACGTCTCGCTCAACGATAGCTATATCCTTCTATGCTATCAGGTATAGTGTCAGAATGTCGACGAACCTGGCGCTCCATGTGTAGTAAGCCGGCATTAGGACTGTGGCGGTACTCACGCCAGACCCTGTGCCGGGAAGAAGTTGAGGATACCTTCGCGACACATGGCTGCATACTAACTGTAGGTGACCAACCGTTAAGCCCGCATTGTTCTGGTCTGCTGACTTTGTATCATATTTTGGACGGTTGCTTACGGTTGGAACCGCTGCGCCGCCAGCTTCTAGGACGGCTGAATGTCGACGCTTCTTCGTGTACGCTACCGGATAAATACTCGCATGATGTGCATTCACCAGATAACGACTCCCGAAGCACCACGACCTTAGGATTGTGGCGTCCCGGGCATTTTGCCTTCCTTAAAAAAACATTTTGATGTGATATGCCGTCATCACTGAGGACCAATATCTGTCTACCATGACGCCCCTATAGACTGCCTGACCGGGAGTCAACGCGCCCTTAAACTCCAATTCTTCATCACTAGATGCCCTTCATGTTGCCCCAGCGCAGGGCCTTCAACGTCTGCCTGTGGGCTTTTTCTGTTGAGTTTGGACCGTCTTAGTCAGCTCGGGGCCCTTTTCGTGGGTGCAGGGGGCCCTTGCGGGCTCCTGCGCCCACACCTTGAGGGGCCATGCGCCCAAGGACCCTCCAGGGGATGGGGCGGCTGCCCCTTCCCCCAGACTGTGCTACTGGCAATACAGAGCCAAGCATAGGCGAGACGAGGAAAGCGAGGAGTGAGATAAACCTCCGAGATCTTGGAACTGCTTTTGTATCTTGTGGTCCTTGTTGATTGGTCGCTGCTGCTGGCGCTCTGCCGCTCTGCTATAGAACTGCGTTAAGGTGTGACCCGTCGGAAAGCAGTGCGTTTGAAGCTTTGGCCACTGACTATCACATGTGCTCTGCATCTGACTCTGAAATGTTCGACTGAAGTGCTGTCTGTCCGTGAAGTGTCCGACTGAAGAATTGTGCATTGACTATGCACGGCGCGAGCCTTATCAACTGGCAACATAAAATATCTTTGACAATTGGTACTTCGCCTGTTCGTAACATAGAACACGACTGGACGCTACCTGACTTGGACGAGAGGAAAATCGAACCCGAGTCCACAGGTAGCTCTACGCTGAGGACGGCAACCAGCACAGGAGACGCAAGCATCTTGCAGTTATATCATCACTGCAATCATTTTAAGACGCCTGCAATTCAGTGATCCCAGTGCGCGTGGGTCAGATCTGCATTGTCTGTGACGCGTGTCATGGGTCCTGGCAGCTGGTCTGCAAAGTGGCACGGGTCGGCTGCCTCTGGCCGGGGAGACCTTGTGACCTTGTGACGTCGATGGACGCTCGAGTTTATCAGTATTGGCATCCATGAAACTTCCTGGATCCGCCCATGTTCACGCTGGGTTCAAGGCTGTGACCCACGCGCACAGGGATCTATGTACATTGGATACTGGGGTGTGTTTCAGGAAGTCATTATTACATAATGCCACTAAAGGATGTTTGCAGGTTGGATCCAGTCAGTTGGTTACCTGTATCAACTAGCCCAGTCATTGTGACATGTCTGTGCTAGACAAAGATGATGCTGCTGTCATCGGAGGTCGAATCAACTACGAAGAGGTACGTCAGTAATTTGAATAGGATGATTCGGATATGATCTATGACGTGCGATTTACAATTCATTCAAGTTTTCTCCCATTTGCATGATGAAGGGTCATCTGAGCAGCCCAAGCCGGACGTCGCGCTTTTCAAACCGTACTGAGCTTGTTGCAGCGTTTTGCGTGATAGTTCCTTCACTCGGAGTGAGATGTGCCTTCAAGTTTAATTTTTGCACCATTGTTATCCAAATATTACTCATGAAATGTCCTTAGTCGAAGAAAGACGCTTGTGGTGGAATTTCCGCTCGCGGATAATTTTGGACTGCGTGTCACTTTGGAATACAGCATTTCAAATTCGAATTATCTAACACGGAGCATAATGTGCTCTTTTCATGTTGAGACTTACTACATTTTATCACAGTGTTCATTTATTCATGTACCCTCAATCTGTGTTCGAAAGCGAGTTTGCGGCGGCATTGCCCTGTGCGCAGCTTACCAGACGCATCCCACCGTAGCCGTCTCCTGCCATCCGCTCCGAATGGCGAATAGGCAAACACCTTGCATTGTATTCCGGGGTCTCCAGTTCAGTCCTAGGGGAAATGGCACTTCCACTTCGATTTTTATCAATGCAATTTTATGAATGCATCGCATCCCAAATCACTAGCCCTGCATATATTTTCGAATGCTCGTGGCGGTATGTGTGCACATTGGAGGTGGCAAGTATCACGGCCCGGCCAGACCCGGTGAGATTTTGGAGCGACCGCCGCCGCTTAGGTAGCGGCGCGCTGACCTTCCCAGTCCTGGGCAACATTTATGACTCTCAAGGATATCTTTTCTATGAGACTGACCCTCAGTATTCCTCGCACCCATCGCCAGTTATCAACGACTCTCTTAGCTGTCAGGGGCCCTGATCCCTCTGGTGCTCATTCCAAAGTTCAGGAACATCCTAAGTCCAGTCCTCTTTAGCTCTCAGGGGACCTATTCACCGTCAGGAGACTTCCCCAACTTGCATGGGGCATTCCCAGTCCTCGACAAACCTGTCTAGCTTTCAGGGGAATCCTGCAGCTCCGAGACAGGCCTCACAATGTCTAGCAAATATCGTCGGCTCTCAGAACTCTCCTTAGCTCTTATGTGGCTCTGTTCGTTCCTCAGTGTTCCTTACAAGCCTCAGTAGTATTACAGTCCGGTCCGCTCTAGCTTTCGGGGGGGGGGGGGGACTCCCCGGTCCTTGACTGCCTTTCAGGTTAGCAAGAACATTCTAGCTCTGATACTGGCTCTCTGTATTCCTCACAACAATCCCTAGCCTTTAGGGACTCGTTTGTGATTTGGGCTTAGGGGTGCATTGACTGCGTTGGTCACGCAGCGCCCATCCATCCTCTTAGGCACTTTTTGGATCTCAGGGACCCTGTTCTTCTCATAGGGACCACTTTCAAACGTCTTGGGCATCCCAGTTCAGGCTTCTTTATCGCTCAATGACCATTTTCAATCGTCAGGTGTCCTCTCCAGCTGTTCGGGGACCTTCTCAGTTCTGGGCAGTCTTTCTAGCTTCAAGGGTTTTCTGGCTTTGACGCCTCCGTATTCCTCGCAACCATCGTTAGCTTTGGGACTCTCCTGTAAGTACTCAAAGGCCCTCTCAAGCTCCTAGGGGCCCTTCCTAGTTACCAACAGCTCTTGTGGTTTCAAGAACATTCTAGCTGTGAGGCTGGCCCTTGGTATTCCTCACATCAATCGCCAGCCAACATGATTTTTTTGTGTCTCTCAGGGGACCTTGTTCATCCATTAGTGGCCATTCTCAACCTCAAGAAAATCCCAGTCCATTCCTGTCTGAATCTCACGAAATCCTCTTCATTCCTCCGGGTCTCTCCTGTTTTTAGGGGCCCATCACAGTCCTCAATAATCCTGTCTAGCTCTCATCTCGGAGCATTTCAGATCTGAGATGGGACCTCACTAGTCCTCTTCGACTCGTATGAGTTGTTCATCTTTCAAGGGCCCTTTCAAATCCAAAGAGAATCCCAGCCCTCTGGCCCTCAGGCGCCTCGTTTATTCCTCGGCTGTTAGGGGCCTATTCCAGCTGAGACTGTTCTTTCCAGCTGGCATGGACATTCCAGCTCTCTGGCGGGCCCTCTCCTGTCTTCACGGCCCTTGTCAGCCCTAAGGGTGGACGTCTCCAGGTATCGAGGGCCCTTTTCACACGAGCTGTCAGCTGCGTTTGCATTCTTCCTCGCTGATATCTCTGCCCTTCACGGCGGTCACCTGGAGGCCCCCATCGGGCTGCCAAGGGGGGGAGGGTTCCCCTTCACTTCTTGGAAACGCCACTGTTTTTTAACAGTCCGGGCCCTCCATGGGCTCAGTGGCCCTTTTCACAACACCGGAAGCCCTCCGCTTCGGTCCGGATCGTCTCCGTAGCTTGGGGGCTTGTTTATCGTTCTGAAGCCTGCTGTCGGCACTTAGCCCCTCTCCATCAGCGTAAGCCAAAACCGACCCACTGGCTCTGCACATCCGGCTCGGGGCCCCCATCCGTCAGCCCAGGGACCCTCATTTACGGCTCAGGACACTCCGTCCAACCGGAGTCCCCTATTCAAAAGCTTGGGCTTCTATCACGCACGGATCCCCGTGTGCGGTTTCGGCCCAGGGGCCCTTCATACCGGTTCAAGACTTTCTCCGACGGTCTGGGGTCATCACTCGGCTAGGGGTCCTCTCCGTCGGCGCAGGGGCCCTCATTAGGATCCAAGGCCTCCTCTGTCAGGTCCGAGGTCCTCTTTCAACAGCTAGGCCCTCTCCATCAGGCTAGGGGCAATTGTACGGCTTGGGCTCCATCCGTCGGTTCAAGGGCCCTTTCTGACGGCCCGAGGTCCTCTCCTGCAATTAGAGCTCCATTCATCGCCTCAGGTGCCCTCTTTGGCGACCCAGGGCCTTTTCCAGCAGGCCGGAAGCCCCCTTTCAAACGCTTTGGCGCTGTTCATCAGGTCAGGGTCCCTTTCTTCGGCTTGGACTCCGTCGTCAGCTCAGGGGCCCTTCATATTGGCTCAGGGTCCTCTCCGTCAGCTCGTGGGCCTTTCCAACTACCCGGACCTCCTCCGTCGATCTAGAAGCCCTGGACGTTAACCCAGCCAAGGGCCCTCAACATCTTCCCGAGGGCACTCTCCGTTGACTCTGGTCCCTCTTAATTGGACCCAGACCGTTTCCGTGAACTCAGGTCCCTTCCGTCGGCCCAGGGACTCTTCACGTCGGTGCAGGGAATCCGCAGAAACCCCTCAAGGCGGACGCCTGGAGGCCCCCTCCGACCCTTCAGGGGCTGCTCCCTCTCCCTTGGCTACGCTACTGGTCCGGAGCCCCCCCAGACCCACCCAGCATATCCAGCCATGACTGGTGAGCGCTGCATGACCGACGCAGTCGATGCGCCCCTAAACCCCAATAACCAACCAACCAGCCATGACTGGGTCACAGAGGTTTGAGTGAATGGAGCTGTCACGCAATGTCAATTTCCTCCTGGACTCTAGCCAATCATGGGCGCAAAATGACTGAGGTAGTCGGCACGCTCTAAAGAACCAATCCGCCACCACATCTCATCCAGCCAATCTGAAATCGAAGTGCATCCTCGTAATATACTCCCCAAGGCATTAGTATGGTAACAGTAAGGGTGACAGGATTCCCTGTAAGGATTGAACATCGATAGCCAACCTGTTTAAAAAAATGCTCACTGTCCTCTATGTTTACAGGTGGACTCATTGAGCCAAAAGCGAATTATTGCTTTTTTCAATGAATTTGTGTGCCAGACTGTGTCATTCTTGAACAAGTTCTCGGCTGAATGCGAAGATAAACTTATTCATCTGGATACAAGGCTGGAAAAGCTGGAAACAATGGTCTCACTTTTGGAAACAAAGGTAACGACATGTTCTTTGTGACATTATTTTGTGCTGTATCGTATTTATCCAGGAATTAGCATTGCTGGTTTACACATGAACAGTAATTCTTATTATGGCTACCAAGATGCTTGACCAATGTACTCGTGCCCAAGTGCACCTAGCATGGTTACGCACAGCTTCCGGGGCATTCCGAACCTCAACGATCCCTAGCGTGCTAGCAGAGGCCAACGAACCACTGACATTCAGACGGGATGCTTAGCCTGCGTTTCGCCTGGCCTGCAGTTGCCCACCCAACCAATTTACAACAGATTACGCCAGTTCCCCACCCCATCCAATTTCCGAAGCAGTGTTCTGGCACCTCACGTTGGCAGATTTCTGTATTTGGCGGAATGTGACGAGTTCGCCGTTCTACATCCGAATTCGTTCTCCCTTGAGAACGAATTCGGAGTAGATTCCGTTCTGCGAATCCCGAATCTGCTCCCTTGAGAAGAGAGCAGAGCGGGGGTGCGTCAAGTAAAGGCTTGTGAAGCGATCGTTACCGGCCAGCTGAATCCGGCCCTCGCAGTAATGCAAAGGCAATGTGAAAGTTCCCGTGACATGACGAGTCCCTAATATGTATCGCACGTTCGGCCGCCTGTTTGTGTGCTGGGTAGGGCGGTACTTGCGAGCGTGCGTCACCATGTTGTCTAGTTCCAGATCCGCCAAGCCAGCCATGAGCGGTGGCTGCGTCGCAAGCTCATCACCCCTGGCTCTTGGATGTGTCCCGTGTAATGGCTCGCGTCAAACGTCGAATGGGGCGGGGGCGACCCCCTTCTACGGGATCGCCATGACCAAGATAGAAAGGCCGACAGCGCTTTTTATGATCAGCGAGGCCGTTGTCGGGACCCTAAGCCGTCTACGAGCCCTTGCGAACGGGCCCTAACAAATGTCTTCAAATATCAGGAAAGTTCACGGATCCTTATGACCGTGTAGAACCCTTACAAACGTCTACGGGTCCTTACAAGCTTCTACGGGCCACTACGATGAACGTCTATGGGCCCCTACGAACGTCCACGGGCCCTTGCAAACGTTAAAAGGGGCACTATTGTTCTGAGATGACTCTCCAGACCCGCACATGCAGGTCATAACTTGATGTTTTTGTTCCGCGGAGAAGTATGGCATCACTTACCCCTCATCGAGTACTGAACCGACGCCCTTTCCAATGAAGTATTGGCATCCGACATCTAGGTGCATGTTTATGCGGTATGCATTTCTTGTTCATAACAGTGCCGTATTCACATGCAGTTTGAGGTGGGAGGGGATCCGACGATCTGGACCCCCAATGAGGGTTAATATTACACTTCATTTGTGTCGGGAACAAACAGGCTCTTCTCGAAATAAAGTGACCTGAACGTCTACGGGCTCTCACGAACGTCTACGGGCCTTTGCGATCGTCTCCCGGTTCATACAAACGTCTACGGGCCCTTACGAACGTATGGATGCACTTATGAACGTCTAAGGATCATTGCGAGGACCGGTAGGCGTTCCACGTTCTACGGCTGAGGGTATGAGGGTTCTAAGGACCCGGAAGAAGGAGGAATCGGACGAACAGGGCCCTGAACTAGGATTCAGTAACTATATTTTTACTGGCCTTGTTCGAGATAAAGTGGCCGAAATACGGGGACTTAAAAAAATTGTGGGGGAGGGGTTAGTCCGGCCCCCTTCCAAAAATCCGCTCAGCCCTGTTGGACAATTCCTGGCTACGTCCATGCTGCCCAGTAACGATTACGTTGAAGAGTGGAGCGGGCCTCACTGCTTTTTGCGCTTCGGCTGCCTACTCCATCAAAAGCTATCCGCTACGTTACATGTTCTTTAGGACCGCCAGTGCATGTTGTATTGCACCTAGCCTGACACCATACTGGTCTGTAATGTCCCATAGCAAATTTGACCAGTCATAAGAGCATCGTCTTGATTTTCTGTGCACACAGAACGGTATATAGAGCCGAGGCTCCGTGCTGCGAGAGTCAATCACCAGACCATATTTAAGGACCCAATTTTCATTTCCGCCAGGTCCAAGAGTATGCGACCAATCTGTAAAGTAGCTTTTTGTCCCAGCTCTGATCATTCAAAACGCTTTCGTCAACATCCAATACTCGACCGGACACATGGTAGAATACAACTATTGTCATAGTCCCTAGTTTTTCTCGCAATTGATTTTTCGATCGGACCGCCGGGTGAGTTACGTCCTGTTGTTGCCTGGTCCAGGTTAACAACATTGCCACAATAACCACAACTTCAGCTTCAAGCTCAGAAGCTGCAGACTGTTATTCCATAAATATATCATGCGCCTTGCCAGATGCCGATGTGAAATGTGCCAACTACTCTGTTCCTGGCTCAGCAACAACTGCAGTATGCCCCTGCTGATCAACTGCTGATCAACTGCTTTGCCTTTCGTGACTGGACACCGGTTTTTGTCTTGCGTTTCGTTCTTGGCAGTCAGTGCCGCGACTTGCAATTTTATGTTGTGTTCTGATATCAACGCTGTTCTGGTTAATGCTCGTTATGTCACGAGGGGTCGAGATAGGCAGAATTCATTTGGCATCACTGCGAGGATGCCGGGTCCTAAGACTCCAATGTCTACTCCCTTTTCGAAGGGCGCTTCGGTCGCACTGCAGCGCGATCAACCCAACATTCGGCAGTTGTACGTATCATTGCTAAGGATTATTGTTGCATTGGCAACTTGTCCTTCGATCCTACTCCAAACAACAACCAACGCTGTTGAAAGGTTGCGCCAGTTCCTAGAATCACAATTGTGTGCTCTCAAATGCCGACGGCGGTGAGACCAAGGGAAATGGTAGACACCAAAGGGAAATGCCGGAAGGATAACGTAAAGGTGATTCAACAAAGTATTCGTCTTCTGTAGTCTGATATTCTGTAGTCTTCTGTAGCTCTTCCCTTCAAGCTGATCAGAGTACTCGTTTGTATTACACACGGCATAGGTGTTCTTCGAAGTGAGTGCCACCAAGCAAGCCCCTTTTCCCGATACAAGAGAGCACAGCACCCCATACGTTCCGTCGTCTCTGTCATGCATGAAGGTGAAATTGGTGTTGTTGATTGAGGAAGCGTGAAAATCGATTGACTTTCGAAGTTTATCCAGGCGAATAAATGCAACAACTTCAGTTTTCTATCCTTTTAAAACCCAGATCCGCGCCTAGAATACTGTCTGATGCTGACTGGATAAACCAGTAACCTTTTTTCAACGAAATGTGCACTATAGCTCCAGCTCATCAATTTTATTAATTCTGCATTAGCATTAGCATTAGCACGAGGATTAGCGTCTGCTGCGCACGTGTCCAATGTTTTTTTTTTCATTTTCCGCCTGGGGGTGCATTAAAAGGGCACCTTTTGCGGAGTATTGTGCAGAAGTCACACAATTTTGATTAGGAAAGTACGAAAAAGCATAGCTGCACAAGATGGAAGCTCCTTTGTTTGAGTGACTTTATTTTAAAACCCCGGAAATTTGCAAGTTTGCGCCCATCCACTAGCGAAGTTTTCTAAAGTCTTCTGAAGATTTCAGGTGGTGTTTTTGCATACGCCTTGTAGTTTCTATGTGGTGCCTTTCCATGCACTAATGCAATTTTTTCAAAGCCAAGTGCTTCTCAGCCAGTGCCGTACCTAGGATTTGGGTTCGGGGGGATGACAGGAACGGATTTGGAGTGGGCCCAGTGCCCACCTATCCAATTTGTTAAAAAAAAGTCACGCGATGTGGGATACTATGCTTTCGAAGGGTCACATTTTATGCTGTATTTCAATAATTAGTGACAACTTAATCTACGCCGTCTTTCCGGTCAGACCCTCACACCCTGTCTCGGGGGGGGAGGGGTGTCCTTTTACCCCCCTAAGCTCATTACTCTCACATTTTCACTGTGGTTTTTCAGCTATCTTCTGTGCCTGGGCTGGCGACGACACAAAATACTTCATCGCAGAACGGGGCAGTCACGAACGCTGAACCGGTAAACGTCACGCAAGCAGCTACAGTTCCCGATATCGACCAATCAGTGGCGGCTCAGTCTGACATCAGCCAATCAGGGAAAACTCGGCGTGATACCAGCCAATCGTCGGGTTTGGTACCGCTTCGGCAGACTGAGCCGTTTCGACGCTTCTTTCGCATGCTGGATGTTGGCGTGCCAGAGCCAGCAGTGCGCATGAAAATGCAACAGGAGGGATTGAATTGCGATGTCCTGCAACGAGGGGGCGAGCTCGTGTCGCCGCCGGGTGATCGGGACGGGTCGGACGCGAGTAGCTGGACATCTAATGCCAGCTCAAATGGCAGCCGATGACGTCAAGACTACGTGACGAGTGTGCATGTAGTGGCAGGATGCGTGCTGTTGCATGGTGAGGGGAGCCCAATGTCTCCCGGCTGGAATGCGGCGGTTAGTGCGGTCTGAACATGGGCTAGTGTTCTGGTGGCATTAAGGCGGCCATAGTCGACCATTGTAGGACGATGGAGGCACTGTGGTTCCTGTCGACGTATGTTTATGTTACTGGGCGCACCTTCCGTTCCACGATAACCAGCATTCCAGTCTTCTCCACAGGGTGTAGGACAGCTACGACCACATCGGCTGTCAAAGTCATTCGGCCCTGATTGTAGTAATTCATCAAGATGTATCGGTCAATCTATCGTACTGGGCGCCGGTTTGGAACTGGCGAAGCGTACGACGTTGCTGGTGTAAACTGCATATGTTTGTCCGCGGTACTCTTGGATTGAGATCGCCCGTGGCATGCGTATTTTATGGCATCCAAACCTATACTCGTGTGTTTGTAAAGGAAGATAAACATATTTTCCGCAATCCTAGCCTGGTACTTGTTAGGTAATGTCCACACCAAAGCCAAACAAGTCAGGTTGGACAATGGCAACAGCTGACTATCCGCCGGAGCAGCCGAAGTCGAAGCGCGAACACGAGTTATCTTACAGAAGGGATGGAGAGGTGCCTGGGTGCCATGCCGCAGGCATTGGTGGGTGGATCGCCGATGCACGGCTTGATGTCATGAGCACGGCGCTTTCCTCCCATAAATAATGAGTCTAAAAATGAGTGCTTGTCCGGTGACCAAACGAAATTATGCCGCCCTTGCTCCCGGCCAAGGGTAGGGACTCACGAGGGCTAAATCGCTTGGTCATCACAGGCTCTCATGCTAACTCTGAGCATTCCAAAGAGAATGTGGTGGGGGGGGGGGATTTTCAGCCAGAGGCGCCCCTCGGACAGGTAGGTACCTTAGAAGGAAAAGGCGCCATCATGAGAGGAAAAGGCAGTGTACTCGAGAGTACACCCACCCCTCTGGTTTTTCAACCAGAGGCGCCCCTCGAAGAGGAATAGGAGCCCCTTCAATCAAATACCCCTCCCCCATGACAATTCCTGGATTCGCTTCCCTTCTCAAGAGGTGATGCTACTAGAATGGAGCTGGAAGGTGGACACCCGCCCCACTGCCCCGGGAGCCGACCCTAGTTTGTGGTTCACAGGCCATTGGTGGTCTATTTTCCTCGAATGATTGACAGAGAAAGGCAAAACAGCTTGACCCTAGGTATTTTCATATATGCATTGTATAATGAACTCAGTTTGTTCTTTCGCATTATATTTAAACGAACCACAACTACCTGATGAAATGAGTCATCGATAGAGGTCAGGTCACGTGGTGTGCTGCTTCTTGTATTGATGGTGCATTCATCAGTGTTGAGATAGTCTGCATTCAATGCTTCGTGTGGCCCACATGCGGTACCCCAGTGGACCACTCATTTTCTGAACTTCATCAAACCGGACCTGAGGTCAAACGCTGACCTTGCAGCCGCAGGTCACATGCTCGAATGTGCTGCTTCCTTGCTCGGTGGGCGATTGTTCGGCGCTAATATCCATCCGATAAATGTATTCAGGAAAATGTTATTCGATACCCCGTGATTTTCCCACAGGTTGTAATGTTAAAGTCTTCGTTGACCTGAGGTCAAATGGTGACCGTGATGGTGACATGCTTGGATGTGCTGCTTTCTTGTGTGATGGGAGATTATTTGGCGCTAATGCCCATCCGATGAATGTATTTAGGAAGGTATAATTCGGTACCCCGTAGATGGCAATAGCGCACGGTCAAAACAAAATTTTGTGAACATAGGTCAAACTATGAGATTGTAGGTCTTACGCTTCAATGTGCTGCATCAATGAGCCATACCAAATGTCTGGGTGTTGTTTCGTGGTGCCAAGTAAAATTTTGCTGAAATTATCGGGGACACAAGAATTTGGTATATTTGCTATTTTGGGGCCTTTTTGGCGAACGGTGATGAATCCGTGACCATAATGGATGATTTTGATCGATGTGCTCTATGTACGTGCTATGTAGACTATCACCTGCAAAAATCAGGTATATCCAATGTGTCACCATGATTGTATTCGGTACCCCGTAAATAGATATAGTACATGAGTAAAACCAACTTTTGTGACCTGAGGTTAAACTGTGACATTGAAGGTCACGTAATTCGACGTGCTGCATCTTTGATGGACAGCGAACATCTAGGCGTTGGAATCATTCGCCTAAGTGAAACACTTTGCATTTTATGCGGTACCCCGTTTTTGACTCCAGTAACCTTTCTTGACCTCTGGAGATCGAACTGCTCGTCCTACTGAATAATTGTTGTTTGCCATACTTTTGCAAGCGAGAAAGATCATATCCTGAAAAAGATGAACGAAATCGGAGAGTATGCGAATAGGATGCTGAATGCGAATGCGTTGCTAATATTATGGACATACAAGCCTTTCTCCATATTCTAAGTTACCTATTCCACTGATGAGCCTAGTGGCTTTGCGCTGCACTCTTTCTAATATGTATATATATATATATATATATATATATCTTTGTATAACTAGGGGCTCCATGCTTGTACTGAATACTCCAAGTGGGGTCGGACATATGCTAAGTACATTTTTTTCATGACTTCCTTGCTCTTATATCTCGCACTTCTATTAATGAGTCCCAACATTCTGAGTGCCCTGTTCCTAGCTGAGATACATTGTTTTCTGCTTTAAGGTCTTTTAAAACCAACACACCTAAGTTTCTTTCCTCTTCAATAACATCCAGTTCCCTCCCTCCCATTGTATATCTGAAAGTCTCACCTCCAGACCCCAAATGCATAACCTTACACTTATCCTAGTTGAAAGACATCTGCCATTGATCAGCCCACTTTCTTAGGTCCTCCAACTCTAGTCGAATATTTATAGAGTGATCACTACTGTTTGCCACTCCTACCAGCTTGATCCTTCCAATCAGATTTGCATCCATTTAACACTACCCTTTGTTTCCTTCCCCTCAACCATGCTTCAATCCAACCTAGAACTTTTCCAACAATCCCACGTTGCTGTAGTTGATGAATTAGCCTCCCATGTGGAACTTTATCAGAAGCTTTGCTAAAGTCCAAGTACACAACACCCATCCTGCTTTGATTGTCTACTTCTTTAGTAACATACTCCATGAACTTCAATAGGTTAGTTAAACAAGACCTTCGAGATCGAAATCCATGTTGAGTATCCCTTAAAAGGTTGTGCCTATCAAGATGAATCTGAACATTCTGTTTAACCATATTTTCTAGTACCTTGCAAACTATTGAGGTCAAACTGACTGGCCTGTAGTCTCCTACACACTTCATACCTCCCTTTTTGAAAATTGGTACTACGTTTGCATTTCTCCAATCTTCAGGTACTTCAGAATATTCCATAGACAGCCTGAAAATTATACCTAGGGGAACTGCTAAAGCTTTAGCACACTCTACTAAGATCCTAGCATATATATATCATCTGGTCCAGAAGCTTTGTTAGGTTTTATATTCTGCAACTGCTTTTCTACAGCTTCTGTAGTTATTGTAAGATCCTCCAGCCTATCACCTGCAATGGCATAAGCTTCAGTTGTTTCTATTGTACCAGAATTATCTTTAGTAAAGACTGATGAGAATTGCTTGCTTAGGGATTCCACAATATCACAATCATCAACCAATATTTCCCAATCTACCTCCAGTGGTCCTACACTGCACTTTTTAGCCTTAAATTTGTAGAAGCTAAGGAATCTATTAGCATTACCTGCTGAACATTCTCGAGCTAATTTGATGTCGGCCAGTCTTTTAGATGCCCTAACACACCTAACTTTATTTCTAGCTATTTTATATGATTCCAGGTTTACCTCAGAGTTAGCATCTTTTAGTTTCTTGAATGCCTGTTTCTCTGACTCCAGTAAATGCTTTACTTCCCTGGTCAGCCATGAAGGGTGCTTAACCCTGGTTAATCTAATTTGTCTTTTGGGAATGAACCTATCCTGACCTTGAAATAGTTCGTCTTTTATCATTCTCCACAATTCATAAGCATCTAAGCCCTTCAATAAGTGTTCCCAATGAATTTAATTCAGGAAAGATTCTGAACTCATTGTAGTTCCCTTTAGCAAAATTTGGAATCAATGTTTTATTGGTTCCAACACTTCCAACATACAATGAGAAGCGTATAATGTTGCGATCACTATTACCAAAGGTCTCTCCTATGTTCACATTTTGTGCTGTAAAGCATGCATACAGCATTCATCTAATGCTGTAAAGCCATCAAGTGGGTCTATTAACGGGAACTACGAAGAGATCCAGGAAGGTCCAAAGATTAACAGAGAAGACAAATCTGTAGAGGCAGAAGCATCGAAGACTCGAAGACAGCAAGAGCCAAGAGCTCTAGGCACCCTAGACGAGCATTCCCGCGACTCTAGAAGGAAAACCTCCCGCACTAAATCCTTAACTTCTCCTTGTCTCCCAGATAACCTTTACCCTCTGGAGGAAACCTAACGGTGACGAGCCCACTGCCCTGGGCCATTGCGCCCATGGGAGGGCGAAAGCTCGATCCACTGGTGCAACGAAGCTGTTTTTTTATTCTGTAAGTAAGGGTCTCCCCCGACGAGGCACCACCTATCCGTGGTGGTAGTGGGAATTGCGTGCCCCAATGATAGGGCTCCCACCTTACCGGTGAGGGGACAGACTAAGAGTGCCTCACTCGTCCTTCCATCCATACGCTCCCATTCCAATGCCCACCTCATCTCAACACCGATGTCCTTCACCTGGCCCTGCAACACCAACTCTCCATATCGTGAGCAGGAAGGACAACTTCCCCGGTCCTGCCCACCAGCTCAGTTTTATCGGGTAGTCGCGCCCCCTTCCCCCCCCCCCCCGGGGGGTTGACCGAGTCCTGGAGGCTGAGGTCCCCCGTCGCACGGTGCTAGTTGTGACGGGGCACCAACACGCCTCTTCGGTCCTGATATCCCGGAGGGGCGGGCGGTCCCGTAGGGCTCCATACGGGTCAAGTGGCTGGTCGCCTCGGGCCGGGAGCCTGAGATTCTTCCCAGTGTCTGCCGGCCCGGCCGGCTGGGGTCAAGGGGTTGGCGGTGTTGGATCCGGTCGGGGTGGTGAGTTTCTCTCTCCCGGCCGGACGAAGGCGCCGCCCGCCCCGTATCGCTCCGCGGACGTCTGGCGTCCTCCCGCTTACGGGGTACAGGCGTCCCCCCAGTAGGGCCCCCGGTGGGGTGGGGCGTCGCGTGGAGCCAAACGAACATAACCTCAAATGGATACATCTAACGCAAACCCACTCCCTGGCTCCTCACACGAGGACCAGACCACGTGCCCCACTGATGTAAGCCAGGGCCCAGCCGCGACTGCAACGCGCATGACTCACCCGGACAACGCACCTAAAAGATATAGACACTTCGGACACTCGAGTCCTACCTCTACGCCAAGAATATCCACTCCGCGCATCTTGGTCTTCAAATCGACCGACCCAGAGATTAAAAAACTGTCTTCTCTCTCCCCCTTTCATCGCAAGCGAGGATGTGACCGCCTTGTGACTGTGACACGCTGCGACAAATTACGGGATGAAGGGGACGAGGTGGAGTTTCGCAACGAAGAGGACGCAAGGAGAGCTTTAGACATAGGTAAATTAATGTATAGCATACGTACCCCAGATGGGCCTAGAGATTTCGCCATTCCAGTAAAAGTCCAACCCCACAATACCAAGAACTTCTGCACAGGGGTGATCAATTGCTACGATCTGAGGGATGTCACGGAAGCAGAGATCGTTGACGGATTGGCGGAGTATGGTGTGCTGGAGGTGCAGATAATGAAGATGCGAAGGGGAGGGGAACTTCATGCAACAAACAACATCATTCTTACTTTTAACTCCACCGACTTGCCATCCATAGTGTCAATGGGATATGTCCAGGTGAAGGTTCGGGTTTTTTTCCCCCAAACCCAATGAGGTGCTTTAGATGCCAGCGATATGGTCACACGACCCAGCATTGCCGCGGTCGCCCTGCATGCGGCCGATGTGGATCGGCGGATCACACCTGGACAGGTGCGAATCGGACAGCGTATGGTGTGTGAACTGTGGGACAGGACAAGTTCCTCACACAACATCTGACCGGTCATGCTCAGCCTATCTTAAGAAGAAGGAGATATTGTCTTTGAAATGCACGAGGAATCTGTCTTAGGGAAGCCCGTGAGGCGTACGAGGATAGCCATCCGAAGATTTCATACGCACAGAAAACACGTAGTACTGCGACCAACAATGGACAACAGCAACCTACTAGCACTGCGCAGCTGCTTGCCCAGCTTAGCGCCTTGTTATGGTCTTTTGGTATTTCCTGCACACCCCCTTCCACTGTGGAAGAGATAGCCGCGATGCCACCCACATGTCAGTCGTATAGGCCTGACCAGACCATAGAAATGCCACAGTCAGCGCCTCCCCGGGCTTCCGCAGTACCCTCGGAGGCGGTGGCGGTGGCACACGAGGAGGGCGGAAAGTGGACGGTGGTCCAACGGAAAAAAAATCCGCCAAGTCCCTGATTGCCCCATCCACCAAATCCACTACTCCCACTTGCACAACAATCCATTCCGCCCAAGCATCCCCACAGTCCATGCCTCCTCCCTCTCCCCATCCCCCTCCAACGCTCACCAGTGCACCGTCGCGACGCATCCCCGTAACGCCTCCGTTTGCGGACCGAACGCCGACCGTCAGCGTCCGCCAAGGAGCCCTGGCTCTGGGACGCACGAGTCGCAACGTATCTCCGAGCGCACGAGCGACAGCAATTTCCCAGGTAACCGCTTCACCCACACCGGTATCTGGAAGCTCCGCACCTCCCCTCCCCCGACCACCTGAGACATCGTCCACCGCACCACCCATTCCACCACGTGTGGGTGATTCCCGTGTATGTACATCTCCCGTCAGAGGTAGGAAACGAACTCCACCCTGGCAAGCTTCTCCGACCGATTGAGGATGCCCCAGGGCGATGTCACGGGCCCAATCAGGACCATCCATGCAGTAGTGACTATGCACATAGCCACTCTATCATTTTAACACATTTTAACTGATTCCTTCTTTAACGATTTTACAATGGAACTGCCGAGGCCTAAAAACCTCCATTTCTGACCTTGTGACCGTTTTAAATCGACATAACCCGGTAGCTATTTGCCTTCAAGAAACCAAGCTGGCACCAGAGGATAACGTGAGGCTGAAATATTATACTGTTCCGCCACGACGTACCATCTGGAAACGTCTCCCATGGGGGCGTTCTACTCGCCGTCCACCATAGCGTACCAACACGAGAGCTCGCTCTCCGAACCACTCCGCAGGCAGTCGCAGCGGAGGTGACATTCAACCACAGGCGTATAAGTTTGTGCTCCCTGTATTTCCCCTGGCGTCGCTTTCCCCACTGCGGACTTCGAGCGGCTGCTGACTGAGCTTCCCCTACCAGTACTTCTCGGTGATTTCAACGCCCACCACATTGCTTGGGGATGCATAGGCATCAACACACGCGGTCGAATACTCGAAGCCTTAATCCTACAGGGATCACTCTGCCTCTTAAATTCAGGTGCACACACCCATCTTACTATGTCATCAGGCCGGACGTCGGCATTATATTTGAGCCTGGCCAGCCCTCAACTGACCCAGGAAGTTGAATGGTAAGCCGACGACGACTGCCACGGAAGCGACCACTTTCCGGTATGGCTAACCTTACGAAGAGGCGCAGTTTTAGGCACGCGGCCGCCGGCGCTGGAATCTGAAGAAATCAGACTGGACTCGGTTTGAATCAAATGTACATGCTGTTCTTACTCGTGACACTGAAAATCACTGCACCAACATTGATGATTTTACCGCACGACTCCTCCAGTGCGCCCATGTATGCATCCCACGCACTTCTGGTACCACTCGCCGCACCCCGGTCCCCTGGTGGACCGACGAGTGCGCGTCGGCTATCCACGCGCGCAAGAGGGCCCTCAAGCTGTTCAGGAACCACAGTACCACCGCGAACATGCTAGCATTCAAACAGGCCAGAGTTGTCACCAGGCGCACGATAAGGGCAGCGAAGAGAATCTCCTGGAGAGAGTATGTAGGCGGAATGAACCGTTTTACATCCACTTCACAGGTGTGGGCTCGAATAAAACGTATCTCTGGTCAGCTTTCCTCTAGTCACTACCTGTGTTGCAGATTCAAGGTCGAATCATCGCTCACCCACTTGACGTGGCCAACGAGATCGTCAATGCCCTAGCGGAACGGAACCAAGATAGCTGAGCCAACCCTGGATTCCTACAACATAAACGTAGATGCGAGGCAACTCCTATCGACTTTTCCACCACAATACAACACCTTATAATCAACGATTTACTTTGGCGGAACTCAAACACGCAATTAATGCGCTCAGATGTGTCTCTGAGGGACCGGACGCCATACACAACGACATGCTGAAGTATCTTCCCTCAAGTGCTATTGATGTACTCCTGGCATCTTTCAATGGCATATGGGGAAAAGGAAGCTTCCCGTGCACTTGACGCGAGGCCATAGTGATACTGATCTTGAAGCCTGGGAAAAGTTGTCTGGAAGCACTCCACAACAGACCCATCTCGCTGACATCGTCGCTATGTAAATTGATGGGAAAAAATGGTCAATATGGGTCTAACATGGTTTTTAGAGCAACAGGACTTCTCAAATGCCCAGTGCGGTTTCCGATCCACAGTGGACCATGTTTTAGCTTTGGACACCGCGGTCCGTGCTGGTTTTAAGTATCACAAGGACGAAGGGGTCGTGTTTTTCGACGTGGAGGCCGCCTATGACACCGCCTGGCGGCACGGCATTTTATGAAGTTATGGGACTGTGGAGTTAGAGGATCCATGGGAATCTTCATAAAAAAATACTTCTTAGCTAATCGGTGCTTCCGCGTCACACTTGGTAACCAGTCATCAGACAAATGCGGGCCTACGAACGGAGTTCCACAAGGAAGTGTGCTCAGTGTGTCCCTGTTTGGAGTGCTAATCAATGACATTGGAAAGGGACTACCAGAAAATATTGGACGCTCACTCGTCGTGGATGACCTCGCAATTTGGCTCTCCGCTTCTCGTACACCATCTTTGAATCGGCAGTTACAGCTGGCCATACACCACCTTGAAGATTGGAGCTACCGAAACGGGCTTCGATTTTCCGCAGAAAAAAAAACAGTCGCTGTACACTTTTGTCACCGACGGTCGTGCTACTCTGAACTGTCACTTCAACTATATGGAAAACCAATCCCGCTGCGACCTTCCGCCAAGTTCCTTGGCGTCTCTCGCGACAGCCGTTTGACATACGGTGACCACCTTAAATCTCTGCGCCCGCGCTGTTTCAAAGCTCTTAATATCATGAAATGTGTGGCACGAACAACATACGGAGCAGACCCGTGCAACACTTTTACAGATGTACCGACAGCTCATCCGCTCTAAGATTGACTATTGTTCTTTTGTATATGATGGCGCCACCACCACCAGAAAGCGCATACTTGATACGATTCACAATACAGCCTTACGCATTGCAACCGGCGCATTCAGAACTTCGCCAATAGCAAGTCTCCAAGTGGAAGCCCACGAGCCGCACCTAGCATTGAGACGTGATAAGCTTGGCCTCCGCTATGCGTGTAAACAGAGGAAATATCCTCTACACCCAACGTATTACGCAGCATTTTCTCGCCGTCTATTGGCACTGTTCCACGGAGGACAGAAAGCAACCTCTGAACCCTTCTGCGTGAGAGTGCAAAAACAAATTCGAACATGTGGTATCCGTATACGTGGAATTCGTATTGCTGACCGATCACAGATACCACCCTGGGAATTAGTGTCGCCAGAAATAGACCTGGCCCTCTGCGCGTCCAAGAAGGGTGATGTCCCCACCGAACTGTTCCGGCTAAATGCACTGCAGCGCGTATGACGGACGCACCTTGATATATACAGACGGCTCAAAAGGAAAGCAGGGTGTCGGGTGCGCGTCGTCACCGGATCCGTCACGAGGTCCTTTTCACTTCCGTCAAACGCATCCGTTTATACATCGGAACTGGTTGCGATCCTCAAGGCGCTATGCTTTATTGAAGTTAGTGAATACTACACTAATACTAATACTAAGTTAGTGTTGTCCTGTCCGACTCTTTGAGCAGCATATCGGCACTGGAAAGTTCAAGCCACGTTGGCATTAGGGGGAATGAACACGCCGACGCAGCGGCAAAACGAGCGGCACAGAAACCTTGCACTCGCACCCTCCCTCTCCCTTCACGGTATTTTTACCCATTGATCTCAGAATGCATGCATGAGAAATGGAAAAGCAGCTGGGACGCCCTGGACACTAACAAACTCCAAGAAATCAAACCACGAATAGGGTGCTGGTCCTCGTCTTCCAGGAAAGTACGAGCGGAGGAGGTGGCGTTGGCACGACTCCGAATCTGACACACATGCACCACACACTGCCACCTACTCATAAATGGAGACAAGCCAGTATGTCCACGATGCAATTCTCCACTTACGGTACATCACATTCTCACATGTCAGCACTACGCACAGGACAGAGCCCAGTACTTTGGAATCAACAGGACATTCCCCAGTCTCCTTCGAGACGACTCGGACTGCTTAGGAAATGTATGTCGATACTTTAGGAAAATGTGATTTTGGTAATATATTCAGGTCAGTAAAAACAAGTCACCCAACCACAACACTAAGACATGGCTCGGACTAAGTAGTTCTCTGTTCTGTTATGGGCGCTAAATGATCTACCATGGTCGATGCGACCTAAAACCCTAATCACACACACACACACACACACAGTAAGTAAGGATCTTGTTGGGGGGGGGGGGGTCGACCCATACACACCATGCCATTCATACCGGCTCCCATCGCCCGCACCACAAAAAGCGCCTACCTAGTAGGCACCTACACCGAGCACGAAACAATTTGTACCATCAATTCAAACCAAGCAATTTGTACGATGAAGTACATATGTTGTCTCTTGCCGTATCCATAATATGGGCAGCAGTTTCCCACGCATCCTTACGCCGCAGTTTTCTCCCGCCGCATTTTGGCACTTTTTTCACAATGGGCAGAATCCGAAGACATTACCTTTCTATACGCGGATGCAGAGCCTTTTAAAAAAATAATAGAATGAGAGCGCGTCGAGGGATGCGAGTACAAAAACTACCGATATCACCCTGGAACGTGGATTCACCTCTAATTGACATATCTTTGTCAGCCATGCACAATAGACACAGTCCGGAATTGTGTCGGTCGAGAACGATTGATCACCTGGATTCTTACCAAGGACACAAGGATTTTTACTGATGTTTCCAAGAGTACCACAAGAGCATGGTGTGTCTTTGTATGCGGTACTTTTTTTCTTCTTTTTTTTTCCCTAAATCTTTAGCTGAGGCAAAGTGCCATCTGCTATAGATTGCTACGTTAAAGAAGGAGTTACGTTAATCCGGCTTATGTGACATCCGGTTATATCAACTAGTCAAGAAAGGAGAGACGCCGTCAAACAAGAAATATGGCGTAGAGACGAAACACGCATGTCATACAGGTACATATACATACATACAGACACTCATGACAATGGAAGGACATTTGGAGGGTGGGCAGCATCGTAACCTCCGGAGAGGCTCCACTGCCCACCTGCGACCTGAAAAGCGAAGCGGAGGCCCGACGCCCAGGGCGAGTCGTGGGCGTCGGGCCCGACCTTGTGTGTGTAAGTGTATGTTTTAAGTTAAATCCTGGAAACCCCTAAAAGGGGAAAACCAGGCTGCTTGGAAAACCCGAGGGTAGAAAACCAAGCGCTATTTAAAAGGAAGTCCGTCCGTATTAGCCAAATTGGATCGGATCCTGTCTACCTAGTGTGAGATAACCTATATGTATGTGTTTTGCGACGACGGAGAGGAAGAGATGTGGAGCGGAGTCATACAGCCAGTACGGAGTGTGGCGCGTGTCTTATATCTTTTATCAGGCTAGCTTGGAAAAGGAAAATGCGACGGAGGCTTTATATCAGTTCGGAGAGTTTGGTGTCCTGGAGGAAGCGAAAGAGTAAATCAAGTAGTTCTGGGTGGTCATTCCCGAGGAGAGCTTGAAGCGAAAGTTGTGAGTGGATCTTGGCGACATATTGCATGATATAGCGACGGTGAAGAGCATATGCTGGACAGTCAAGTAAGATATGAGTGACAGTAAGGCGTACGTGACATGTGTTACAAAGTGGAAGGCGGTGAGGTCTATGAAAAATAAAATTGTGTGTCAAATCGGTGTGGCCCAGGCGAAGTCTGGCGAGTACCACCTCGTACAGACGGGTGTGCTGGTTGGAGGAGGGCCAGCTGGAGAGTGTGGGCTTGATGGTGTGTAGGTGTGTGGTGTTGTGTGACCAGCAGGCCTGAATATACTTTTTGAACAGATTATTTGTGAGGGATAAAAAGATCTCCGGGGGGTACTGGGGCTCCGTTGTTATCGGGGAGGTCGATCGCCGCGCGGGCGAGACCATCAACCCGTTCATTTCCCGGGATGCCCCTATGTCCAGGGATCCAGAGCAGTGTGAGTGGAAGGTGTGCGTGGTTGGCATTGTAGAGGTGTCGGATGGCGTGGAGCGTGGGGTGTGTGGTGTTGTGTATTGAGGCGAGGGCGTCCACGGAGGATCGTGAGTCAGTGCATATTGTAGTAGGAGTAGTAATGCGTTGCGCAATGATGTGTTGTAGGCAAGTGAGTATGGCGACTAGTTCTGCTGTGTAAACCGAATGGTGAAGTGTTAATTTGGTTTGACCAGTGTCGGGCCCACCGCACCAGGCGGCTCCCGTACCATTGCTGGTACGTGAGCCGTCCGTGTAGAAGAAGGTGTGTTGTGGGTGGGCCTCTTGATATTCAAAAAATATAATTTGGACTTCGATGGGGGTGAGCAGGTTTTTGTTTTCCCGAAAGAGATACTCAAGTTTGGGGTGTTTCATGTGCCAAAACGGGATTAGAGGAGGCAATTTGTCGGGGATTACGTTGGGGAATTTGAGTGCGAATGTGAGGACATGGTCTAAATGTATGGCAATATTGTATTTATTCCTATTATATGTACGTCGAACGGGAGGATTAGAGGGTGCGAGGGTGGCAGGGTGGTTGTGTTGTGTTGTGGTGCGAAAGTGGTATCTGACTAGTTGAAGTATTCTGCGGTGTTGTAAGCTGGAGAGGTGGGCCTCAGCCCGGAGACTAGTGATGGGCGTGGTGCGGTGTGCTCCGGTGATGAGGCGAATTGCGTTATTCTGTATGCGTTCAAGTGTAGTGATGTGTGAAGGGGATATATTATCGAAGATAAACGCATTGTATTCCAGGATTGAGCGAATCAGAGTAATATACATTGTGTTGAGTGTGGCCCTGTCTGCACCCCAGTCGCGACCGGAGATGCAGCGCAGGAGATTTAGACGTTTTGCGCAACGTTGTTTTAGATAAGCAATATGGGGGCCGAAACAAAGACTTTGTCTAGTACGATGCCAAGATAGGTGAAGGTGGTTTGGTGAGGGATAATTTGGTCGCGGTAACGGAGTAGTGTAAGAGGTGGAATGTACGTGGTGAGTCGGGAGAAAAAGCATTGTGACGGATTTGGTGGGGGAGATTTGCAGTCCCCAGAGGGAGCACCAGGAATCAATTTGATTCATGGCGCGCTGCATTATATGATTTGCATTGTCTGCCGATGGGTGCGTGCACCATATGGCCAAATCATCGGCGTAAATGGAGTATTTTAGACAGGGGGCTATGTGATGGAGGTCAGCGAGCGCATCGTTAATCATGATAAGAAAGAGGGTGGGGGATAGCACGCTGCCTTGTGGGACGCCTTGATCTAATTTTTTGGACCGAGAATGGATATTGCCGCAGCGGACGGTGAATGTTCTATGAGCGAGAAAGTTGGTGATAAATTTTGCTATTCTGCCTCGGATGCCAATACGATGTAATTTGATCCGGAGTGCCGAGCTGTGTACTTTATTGAATGCGGATTTTAAATCGAGAAAGAGTGCCACGGTTTCATGTTTTTTTTCATGAAACCGCGCTGAATCGAGTCAACTAATAGAATAAGGTTGTCAGTGGTGCTGTGTCTGGGTCGAAAGCCGCTTTGAAAGGGTGTGAGAATTTCGTTGTTTTCAAGGTGAACTCTGATTCGTCCATTGACCATGCGCTCAAAAAGTTTAGAGGCACAACTAGTGAGAGAGATACGTCGATAGCTAGAGGGAAGGTCGCGAGGTTTGCGGGGTTTAGCGATAGGAATGATAGTGCTAGTAGACCAGGAGAGGGGAAGGTGCCGTCAGTCCATAGTTGGTTTAGTGCCGAAAGGAGGTTGTCTTTTCCGGAGTCGGATAAATTTTGGAAGAAGGGGTATGCCAATTGGTCAGGGCCAGCCGCGGTGTTTGTTACTTTGGATAGGGATAAATTTAGTTCATAGAGAGTAAAGGGGGTATTATATGGTTCCGTGTTGTCCGAGCTAAAGTTGCAGGTGGCGAGAGTGGTTTGTAGGAAGTCGGTGGTTTGTTGCGAGTATTGCGTATTTGAGGAGATGTCTGCATAATAGGTGGCAAGGTGTTCCGCGACGTCCGAGGGTTCTGTGATGCTGCGTTGATTAATTGTCAGTTGTGGGAATCCGCGGTGTGGGGATCTGCCATTTGAGAAAGAGCGAATTTTGGTCCAAATCTGGCCGATGGGGTAAAACGGTTGAATGAGTTTGAATAGAGTTGCCAGCTGCGTTTTTTGGAGCTAAGGATAATCTGCTGACAACGTTTTTTAGCCTCGCGGGCTTCTAACATGTTTTGGGTGGTGAGATTTTTGCGAAATTTTCGCTCAGCCCGCCGCCGCAGAGCGACGGCGCGTTGACACTCGTCATTCCACCACGGCACGTGATGACAGCCGGGGGAGCGACGAGTGTGGGGGACATGATTTTCTGCCGCGAGTAATATGGTGTCCAGAAAAGCTGATATTGGGGGTGTGAATGAGGAGGGAAGACGGTGTCAATTTCCTGGGAGAAAGATGGCCATTTCGCCTTGCGAACATTCCAGCGGGGGAGAAATGAATAATCTCTAGCCTGGGCTGAGCGTTCAAGCATAATATGAATAGGGAAGTGATCGCTAAAGAGGGGGTCGGGTTGTACATGCCAAGAAAAGAGGGGTGAGATGGAGGCCGAGGCCAAAGATAGGTCGATGGCAGATGGACGGAACGGGGCAATGTCGGTGTTGTGTGTAGGTGTTTGGTCATTTAAAAAGACCATGTTGTGGGTGTTGAGGAGTGTTTCGATGTGGTGTCCGCGAGGTGATGTGGTGTGACAGCCCCATGCCTGGTGGTGGGCATTAAAATCTCCCAGCACCAGACAGGGGTGAGGGAGGAGACCGAATAGGTCGGTCACAGAAGATAAGGATAGTGTAGGAGAAGGTGGGAGATAGAGAGAGAGTATAGTAAGCTCTAGTTGTGCAATTTTGACAGAAACGGCAATAAAATTTTGGTTATTTACAATGGGGATCTGACGATGAAGGAGGGTGTCGGATATAAATAAGGCGACCCCGCCGCCGCGGGATGTAGAATTTCTATTGTCGGTGTAGAGGGAATAACCAAAGATATTAAAATTATATGGGTCATTGTCGCGCCATCGGGTCTCCTGAACGGCGGCAATCAATGGTTTATTTCTGATGATATATTCCTTGAATTCTGCCCAATGGGATATGAGTGACCTCGTATTCCATTGGAGCAAGAATTCAGTGGTGGGTGTCTGCATTAGTGATGTGTGGTGTGGTGATCACGCCCTCGCAGGGTGTGTGTGGCGGGGACGGCAAGGTGGGATCGTCAGTTTCGTAGGAATCTGACGAACCAGGTGAGGTGGAGGCCTGCTCTGGATCCTCGAGTGGTTCAGGGCACGGGGACCGGGAGCGAGGGCGGGACTCCTGGGACTGAGAGGGGAGGTGACGGCACTGAGGGGGTGGGGTGGACGAAGCCCTTGCCTGCGCAGGTGGGGCGGCTCGGTGGCGAAGGGGGGTCGGGCGACAAAGGGCCCGCGGCTGGGCGCGTGGCCTGAGGCGGGACGTCCTGTTGGTGGTGAGGGTTCCGGGTGTCAGAGGGTCCGGCGACAGGGGGCAGGGGGCCCGCTAAGGGGGCCAGGCGAGAGGCCAGGGGCAGGGGAGGAGAGCGTAGGCTGGGCTCGTGCGGTCCAGCCCGAGGGGGCGAGAAGTCGCCGCAGCCGGGGTCGGCCACAGGGGGCGAGTGGGCCGGGGCCCACACCATCGGCGGTGGGGGTACAGAGGCGACGCGGGCGGCAAGTCGGCGCTGCTGGCGGTCCTTGGCTTCGAGCCATGCGGATGACGCTGGGTGGGGGCCCGCGCAGGACGCACACCGAGTGGCCTCGGAGGAACACATGTCGGTGGGGTGCCCCTCGGCACATCTCCCGCAGACCGGCTCTCGGGCGCGGCAGGCCTTGCCCAAGTGGCCATACTTCTGGCAGTAGCCACAGCGAGACGGGGGCGGTGTCCATGGGCGGAGGGCGATGCGCAGGTAGCCGGCCATTATGTAGGCGGGCGGAGTCTGGGTCCGGAATCCCAGCTTGAGCACCGGGCCGAGGCGGGGACTGCGGCCGAGGCGGGTGACCTCACAGACGCCCTGATCCTGCAGCTTCGGCTAGGAGCTCCTCTTCGGGCATCCCCGTCAGCTCAGGGACATACGCCGTCATGTGAGCCATGTTCAGGCGATCCGCCGGTTCGATCTGGACTGGGCAGTCCATGAACCTCTCTAGGTTCATGAGCTGCCGGGCCTGGGAGGCCTCCCTGACACGGACAAGGAGGGCCCCGGAGCGCAGGACCTTGGCGGACACCACTCCGCCTGTCCATTGGTCCAGGTGACGGGCTATCGCGAAGGGGGAGGTGCGGGACCACGAGCCCTCCGTCCTAGTCACCAGGACGAAGGACTCCCCATCCGGAGGGTCGCGGGGAGGGGGCAGGCGGGCTCCAGGCCGGGGGCGGCGGCCTCCGTCCTCCGAGGGGGCGGGGTGTTCCCAGGCATACCGGGGCAGGGCGGGTGGGCTTACACTAAAGGGGAGTGGGTGAAGTGCACGTGTGGATAAGGGCACCCTGGAGGGGTGCAGGCAAGAAAGGCACCCTGAAGGGGTGCTACAAGGAAATGTGTGAAAAGACCTGTAGTGAAAAGGTGGAGAAAGACACAGTGGTTTGGAGGGAGGGGAGTAGCCAGCAGAGGCGGGGGCAGTCACGGTCTGGTGACCGCTAGCCCGATCCTTTGAACCAGAAAGGTACCTCTGTCGGCTCTAATCTATTGGGTGGGGTGGGCAAAACAGTCAAAGTCGACCGCCGATACAAGTCGGTTTCCCGACGGCACTCGAGAGCGCCGCAGGGCCGAAGGGAAGTGGAAGGGGAGCTGCGTCGGCTAATCCGACGAGCAACCAACTAGTGGCGTCGGCCGGCTAATCCGGCTGACAACCAGCTAGTGGTCCGGGGGCGGAGCTTCCCGTAGATGCCCTAATAAGGACACCTACGAGAGAGCTGGGATGGGCAAGGCCACGCGGCAATTGAATATTGTGGCAATATTCAATTGCGGCGGACGGGAAGGGAAATGGAACTGGGGCGGCGGGCAACTTCTGCGCTTGATCACCTTTTCGATCGAGATCGAAGGGTCTTTTCAAGCTTCCTCGATCCCGATTCTCGATCCTGTATGCGGTACTGCTGTACGTTCGTTCAGTTTGCCTGTGTTTGTCTCGGTTTCTAGCTCTGAACTCATTGCGATCGCGAAGGCACTGTCATTTATAGGTTTCTCAAGACTCTCAAAATGTGATTCTATCTAACTCCCTTAGCAGCCATTTGGCTCTGACTGCTTTTTATCCCTCAGACCCACTACTACTTGATATTCTCATACGAAGTCGTTGGAACGAGATGCAAAAACCGTCCACTTGTACTGGATCCCAATCCACATCTGGGTGTGGGGCAACGAGCACGCGGGCTCCGCGGCGAAGTAGGCAGCACAGAACACCCGCCCACGCATATGCTCACTTCCTGCTAGGGACCACTTCTCTAGGATTGCAAATTTCATACTTGCTAAGTGGCAAAGGGCATGGAATGGAGAAAGCAATAACAAGCTGCATGCAATAAAGCCACATCTAGAACCTTGGGCGTCATGCCCGCGTAGGTCCAGGCAAGAGGTCACACTGCAGGATGCGCATCGGGCACACCTACGCTACCCATCGCTATCTTCTGCGTGGGGAGGAGAGACCGCGGTACCCCGCTGTCTGGAAGCGCTGACTGTACGCCATCTACTACTCACTTTCCAGCACTTTGCACCAGAGCGCCGATTGTTTTGTGGAAGAAATGCGGACGGTTTGACATGTGAAGACATTCTGGGAAAGAACTCAAAACTTATATATTCTGGAAATTTGTTCCGTCACTTGCCAGCGATTGAATTTCAAACCACGTACACACCCAGGTAATAGCTCTCACCAGCCGTGAAGCACTATAATAAAAGTTATAGGCGTGAATGATCAACTTTGGTCGAAGTGCCCTAAAGCCCAAATAACCAACGGTACATTGGCCCTCCCAACATACATTTTTGGGGGAGGGCATGTGCCACGTTTCCCTGCTCCTAGGCATATCTATGCTTGAGAAGTCCAAAACTGTTCGGAGAAAAGTGGGGCGATCGATTTTCCAAGCGTATTCTGTACAGTTAACGCCATAAGATCCGGGTTTGTTCAGCAGCTGCTCTCGCTCCACATTCGCTTCACCGCGGTTATGAACTTCAGCAATCGTGCGCATTCACGTGTGACTTCTCCTGCAAATTTGACAACTTCCGTCCCCCACCCCCCGATGAGGCACCACCTTTCCGTGGTGGCGGGTATTGCGTTCCCCAAAGATCCGGCTCCCATCTTACCGGTGAGGGGTCAGACGAAGAGTGCCTCACTCGTCCTTCGATCCATACTCCACCATTCCTGGGCGCTAAATGACCAATGCAGTCGATGCTCCCTAAAGCCCAAATAACTAACTAACTAACTCCACCATTCCAATGCCCATCTCGTCTCAACGTCCATATCCTTCACCTGGCCCTGCAACACCAACTCTCCCTATCATGAGCAGGTAGGACAACTTCCCCGGTCCTGCCCTCCAGCTCAGTTTGATCGGGGTAGTCGCCCCCCCGGCCTGTCCCCCGGGGTTGACGGAGTCCTGGAGGCTGAGCTCCCCCGTCGCACGGTGCTAGTTGTGACGGGGGAGCAACACGCCTCTTTGGTCCTGATATCCCGGAGGGGCGGGCGGGTCCGTAGGGCCCCATCATACGGGCCAAGTGACAAATCGTCTCGGGCTGGGGGCCCGGGTCTTCCCAGTGCCTGCCGGCCCGGCCGGCTGGGGTCAAGGGGTGGGCGATGCTGGATCCCGGTCTGGGTGATGGGTCTCTATCCCGGCCGGGCGAAAGCGCCGCCTGCCCCGTATAACTCCGCGGGCGTCTGATGTCCTCCCGCTTGCGGGGCTCAGGCGTCCCCCAGTGGGGCCCCAGTGTGGTGGGACGTCCGCGGGGCCAAACTCAAAGACAAACATATGGCATCCCGAAACAATAAAACCCTCCCTGGTCCACGTGACAGTGCCCAGAATACGAACTCGACCATTGCCGAACAGGTGTACCGATCTGCGAACGGTGGAGCCAACTTCTTCTCCCCGCATTCTTGTCTTTCAAGCCGCTGAAGGGACAAAACAATTGGCCTCTCTCTCCCCTTTCCAACGACGGGGCGGCTGTGACCGTTTTGGTCAGATCGGACGATGC
Organism: Ashinkailepas kermadecensis; assembly: GCA_034440615.1. Classification (NCBI taxonomy): domain Eukaryota; kingdom Metazoa; phylum Arthropoda; class Thecostraca; family Neolepadidae; genus Ashinkailepas; species Ashinkailepas kermadecensis. The sequence goes on from JAOTOM010005028.1 coordinate 305,444, forward strand.
GAAAAACTTAGAGATGGCGGTTTGGAAGTAAAATTTGAACGCACAGCGGAGGCCAAAAGAGCGTTGCTGGCAAACGAATTTGTTTACTCAGCTAGAGACCAGCAGAGCAGAAGGATGGTGACAATTCCCATAACTGTGAAAATGCGCTCAACAAAGAACCACTCGAAGGGAATAATTAACTGTTTTGATTTAAGAGGTGTTAGCGACGCCGAAATTACTGAAGGTTTGACAGATGATGGAGTTATTCAGGCACGGAGACTTACTGTGAGAAAGGACCAGGAGATACAGCCCACGGACAATATAATCTTGACTTTCAGCTCTATTGAATTACCTGAATCAGTCCGTGTTTGGTACATCATGGTGAAGGTCAGGAGGTTCATTCCCAATCCCATGCGATGCTTCAGGTGTCAGAGGTATGGCCACACAACCCAATTCTGTCGTAACCGCCCCGCGTGTGGACGAAGCGGATCGTCAGAGCACGCCACGGAACGGTGCAGTGCTGAATCGCCTTGGTGCGTAAATTGTGGGGAGGGCCAGAGTGCACATAGCGCATTCGATAGGACATGCCCTGCATATAGGAAGGAGAAGGAAATCATTTCGATCAAATGTTCCCAAAATGTTTCGTTTAGAGAGGCTTGTGATCTGTATGATAGGGTCCATCCCAAGGTTTCCTATGCAGCAAAGGTGGCTGGTCGCCAAACTTAAACTACACTGCTAGACACACAACACACACAGCCCAACAACGTTTCTGACCTTATTGCACAACTCACGACTCTTCTTCGATCTTTCGGATTGCCTCTTGCTTTGGCCGCGAGACCAGGGCAGCCAACACAACACGGCGCCGAGGCGACCGAGGTCCCACCCTGTACGAATGTATGCTCCATTCGCCCATCCGAGACCGCCTCCAATTCAGTCCCCGAGGGTGGGGAATGGACTCTGGTCCAACGGTCCAAGAGGCCTCCTCGGTACTTTCCGCCCAATCCCAGCTCCTCCCCACTCTCTTCGTCACCTACCTCGAATTCACCACCTCCCACTACCCATCCGTCCTCCAACCTTCTCCCGCCTCCCACACGCCCCACCACCAGCTCCAAATCCATCCTCTCCACCTCCTTCCTACCTGAGCCTTCTCCCCTTCCCGTGAGCCAGGCCTCACCCCCACCCTCAACCTCTGCTTCCGCACCTGCATCGCCGTCCCGAAATCCGTATCGACCCAGCCAGATCCGTGACATCAACTTGCAATATCAGGAAACCGAGAGGCGCGACCGCGATGCGAAGCGGGCGCGGCTTGCACAGACAGAGAGGGCACGGGCGAAGGCCCGCCAAGTCTCCGACAGAGCTCCTCGCCCAAGGCCTACCACCCCATCGCCGCGAAGGCGAGTTGAGGGGCCGGCGGATGCGCAGACTAACGAGGTGGGCCCTCCCTACCTCACCCTAGGCTGGGCCCCCAGAAGCGAGGCATGCCGTCGTCTGGCTCTCCGCCGGGCCATGGATCGCCGAGCTCCCGCCCCAGGACCCAGTCCGCAGGAAATATGACCTCTGAGTCATCAGCGATCCCCTCGCTCGGGGGGAGGATGGAGATAAAGTTTTAAAAACGCACGTTATCCTTCATAGTCCTTGCTGACTATTTCATCCATCTTTATACCTGTACGTGTTCATACTTTGACTCCCTACTGTTACTAACCTAGTCAACAAGCGGAATGCCGTCCTTATTTTTACAGTGGAATATGCGTGGTTTTAGGTCACATTTTACTGACCTACAAATAATTTTATCTTGTCGCAACCCCACTGTTGTATGTCTCCAGGAGACTAAACTTTCTGTAAGCGTGCAATGCACCATTAAAGGCTATTCTGTCTTTCGAAAGGATGTTTTGTCTACCGACACATGCACACAGGCGTTATTTTAGCTGTCCACCACAGCGTTCCAGCGCAGCACCTGCTGCTACAGACATCGCTCCAGGCTGTTGCTGCACGTGTGAACGTCGACCGCCGTGCAATAACAGTTGTTTCATTATACGTGCCACCGGGGGATGCTTTCCCCTCGGCACAGTTTATCCTGTTAATGCTGGAGCTCCCTCCACCTGCTTTACTACTTGGAGATTTCAACTGCCACCACACACTGTGGGGATGTGACGCCACCAACACTCGTGGACGTTTTATCGATGTCGAGTCGTTGTGTCTTTTACATGACGGTTTGCCAACCCATTTTACTCTTCCTTCCGGGAGTGCATCTGCTATAGACCTGAGTCTTAGTAGTCCGCAGATAGCTCAGTGCTTTACTTGTTCTGTGGCCGATGATCCGCTGGGAAGTGACCATTTTCCGGTCTGGCTTGAATACCAAACTGAAACTGTTCTTGGTACTAGGCCTCAGCGGTGGCACTTTAGCAAAGCCAACTGGAGTGAATTCGATTCCAAGCTTGAAAATAAGCTCACTGTTGTCCCCAACAGTCGTCCACTCTCGGTGTCGGCTTTTACTTTTGTCATCGTCTAATCAGCCACAGAATGCATCCCGAGGATCTCTGTGGCGCCTCGGCGTATCCCAGTGCCATGGTGGACGGACCAATGCCGCGAGGCTATTCGCGCCCGCAAACGTGCATTTAGGACTTTTAACCGAAACAGTACCATTACAAATCTGATAATGTTTCGAAAATCCAGGGCTCATGCACGGCGCATCGTACGAGACGCCAAGCGAGCATCCTGGACGAAATACGTTTGCCAACTAAACCGCTCCACTCCCCTAACGGGTGTTTGGTCTCGCATCAAAATAATATCCGGGCGCCACTGCTCGGCTCCACTGCCGGTTTTACAGATACGTGGGGAGACTATCATGAACCCTTCGGAAATGGCCAACGAAATTGGGCAAGCCCTCGCAGAACGAAGCAAAGTCGGCAACACTGACCCAGACTTCCTGCGACATCGCCACCGCAGCGAAAAAGCAAGGGTGGATTTCTCCACCTCGGAACAGCTTACCTATAACGAGCGATTTACCACGACGGAGCTGTCCTCAGCAATTCGCTCCCTCAGGAATGTTTCCGAGGCTCCAGATTTAGTGCATAACCAAATGCTCCAACATCTTCCCCGATGCGCACGAGATAGTCTGCTGACTACTTTTAACTCTCTGTGGGAGAACGACGAGTTTATTGAGTCCTGGCGCGAAGCTACCATTATACCTGTTCTGAAACCGGGAAAGAGTGGGCTCGAGCCATTGCATTATCGCCCCATATCTTTAACTTCATCGATATGCAAGCTGATGGAGTGAATGGTAAATGTTCGGCTGTGTTGGTACCTGGAAGACAGAAACATTTTATCAAATGCTCAGTGTGGTTTTATAAAAAAACCGAAGCACCATTGATTACCTCGTTACAATTGACACCGCAATTCGGGCAGCTTTCGCTGCCTTTGACACCGTCATGTTTGGGCTGTGTTTTTCGACATAGAAGGCGCTTTCGACACCACATGGCGACATGGAATTCTTATGAAGTTACGCGACTATGGCCTGCGAGGCTCCATGGCTGTCTTTGTCGAAAACCTTCTAACAAACCGTCGGTTTCGAGTCCGTGTTGGTGCTCACTTCTCGCAATGGTTCCAGCAAGTAAACGGCATCTCCAAGGCAGTGTCTTGAGTGTGGCCCTGTTCGCCGTTATGATCAACGCTATCGGCTCTGTTCTGTCGTCGTCAATATCCCGTGCATTATTCGTCGACGACTTCACGATCTGGACTTCCAACACTTCCACTCAAATAATGCAGAGACAGTTGCAGCTCTCTGTCGCCAGACTCGAACGCTGGACGAAGCTGAACGGCTTACGCTTCTCGACAACAAAGACGGTCGCCATGCATTTTTACCGGCGTCGAAGCTGCCCGGATATTAAGATCAAATTGTATGGCTCGGAAATTCCAACCGAGAAGGCAGTCAAATTTATCGGTGTTTTACTCGACAGCCGGCTAACATATAGGCATCATTTCAAAATGCTTAGTGGTGGGTGTTTTAAGTCCATGAACGTCATGAAGATGGTTGCACGAATATCATATGGTGCAGATAAATCAACACTGCTGCAATTGTATCGCTCCCTGATTCGATCTAAACTCGACTATGCAAGTTTTGTATACGACGGCGCAGCTTTGACCACAAAACAAACACTGGACACAGTGCATCACACAGCACTCCGTATTATCACTGGTGCATTTCGCACCTCACCGACTGCCAGTCTATTTGTTGGTGGATGCGAACGAACCGTGCCTCTCTATGCGTCGGGAACTGCTCGGCATGTGCTATGCACTTAAGTTGCGTCAGTTTCCAAATCACCCAACATACCGTTCGGTGTTTTCGCGAAGTACTCTGGCTATGCTCAGAAGAAGACGGCCTGTTAGCTCTGCTCCTTTCTGTGCTAGAATTCGTGTTCTGTTGGAGGACAGTTATATAAGATTACGCTGTGTGATGCGCAAAGAATCGATGCAAGTCCCTCCCTGAACTCTCACCTCACCCGATATTGACGTATCACTGTCCAGTCTCAAAAAAAGTGGAAGTGGTTCCTGAGGAATTTAGACTTCGGGCGCTGGAATTGATGTCTTCGTACCGCCATTTTACAGACACTTACACAGACGGGTCGAAGACAGAGTCTGGTGTTGGGTGTGCGTTTGTGATGGGCACAACTATCAGGACTTTCTCCTTGCCGGCGCACTCATCTGTATATACATCTGAGTTGGTTGCCCTAGACAAGTTTCACTTAGTTTTAGTGAAACATGTGATGAAATGCTGCATATAATCTACACTGATTCACTCAGAAGTCTTACCACTCTAAGTGCGTTTTACCCATCGAACCCACTTGCACAAGATATTTTATGTAGGCTTTCCTCTCTGACCTGCGCTGGGAAAACGATTGTCTTATGTTGGATACCGAGCCACGTGGGAATCTGTGGAAACGAGGCCCCAGATGCTGCAGCGAAACGAGGTGCACGGGCTCCGTGCACACGCTCCCTCCCCCTTCCTGCTAGGGACTTTTAATCAGATGTGAAGGGATTCATTCTGAGGAAGTGGCAGGCAAGCTGGGACTCCTTAACAAACAACAAGCTGATAAATGTCAAGCCCTATATTGGCGAGTGGGCTTCATCCTTGCACCGAAACAGACGCCATGAGGTGTCACTGTGTCGTCTGCGTGTGGGACATACCTATGCGACGCACCGGTATCTTCTGGGTGGTGACGAGGCGCCGCTGTGCCCAAGGTGCACCGCTCCAATGTCAGTACGACACGTTTTAGTCTCATGTCCCCGGCTTGCCCACGAACGGAGACGTCACTTTGGACGTCCCTCTGTCTCGCTTCGGGAAGTATTAGGGGATGAGTCTGACATTGTTCACTTGGGACAACTTTTTAAATTCCTCTTAGAACTTAAATTATCCGTGATTTACGCCGGTTACTGACGTGCTGCTGCATACGTGGCCAGTTTTACCCTAGGACAGATGTGACATTGTCACTTATAACCTGTTGCTTGATCTGACGTGTACGTACCTCTATGTCTAATTCACTGAGTTATGGGCGCTAAATGACCAATGCAGTCGATGCGCCCTAAAGCCCCAATAACTAACTAACTGACAACTTCCGTTGAACCATTAAGAGAAAAGCGGACAATTTGAGGAGAAAAATGTGTGTCCAGAACAGCAATGTGGCAGTGTAAATAAAAAACCAGCGATGAGAGCGTCGTCCGAACAGGCTATGACTGATTTATCGGGGGAGCTCCTAGTCATATCGGATATGAGTGCCTGCTATCACAACGGCTGCAAACAAATAGAGATTCGATCCTCCTATTCCTACTACACTCAATCATCGTACAGACACCGGACCTTCGACACCTTCGAATTTATTTCAATATCTTAACCTACGGGTACGGTACGGCAAGCTATGTTGAATGACACCCACATAATGCAAATTGAAGCCATAGCGACGAAATGCGGAGACTTCGAAAAATTAAACCTAACCTTTGACCTTAAGGCTTGACCAGACATGTCCCGGATTGAAATGTTATTCGAGGATTGCCCACGGGCTTGATACAAAACCTAACCTAACCTAACCATGGGTAGCTTTTGGAGAAAACGAAGACACGCGGAGCGACCGAAGAAATGAGCTCGACCTTTGACTTTGCAAATTAATGTGATTTCTGAACGGTTTGCTAGAGTACCGCACGGCACGTCGAATGACACCCACTTGATGAAAATTGAAGATATAGCGACAATGCGCGGGGACTTCGAATAATTTATGCCAACCTTCGATCTTGAGGATTGTCATTGACATGTCCCTGTTTGAAATGTTACTCGAGGTTCACCACGGGATATTACTTGACACCAGACGTCGGTAGGTTAGAGCGAAGATAAATTGCAAGGCGACCGAATAAATCGGTTTGACCTTTGACGTTTGAAATTAGTTCGATTTCGTAACATTATAACACGGCACAAGCCACGTCGAATGACACCCACTTGGCCCCGAATGATCAATTCTGGTCGAGGCGCCATAAAGCCCCCCCCAGACACCCACTTGGTGCAAGTTGAACCCATAGCGACGAATCACGAAGACTTCGAAAAATTCAAACTAGCATTTGACCTTGAGGCCTGACCTTGACATATCCCGGTTTTAAAATGTTACTCGAGGGTTCACCACATGCTATCGCTTGATAGTGGATCTGGGTAGGCTTGGGCGAAAACCAAAAACCAAACAAAAAATGTGAAGCGACCGAAGAAATCAGCTTGCATTTTTATTCGTCGATATTTTTTCCAATTATCAACTTTTTGATACCGCACAAGACGCGACGTCGAATGGCATACATATTCTGCAAATTGAAGCCATGGCGACTAAACGTGAGGTCGTCGAATAACTCACTCAAACCTTTGGCCTTAACATGTCCCGGTTTGAAATGCTACTTGCGTGTTAACCACTGGCTATCGCTTGATACCAGATTTGGATAGGTTTGAGCGAAAACGAAAAGAATTGAGGGGACCGCAGGATCAGCTTGGCCTTTGCCCTTGAAAAATTATTCCATTGCTTAGCTTTCTAATTCCGCATAACAAGCCACGTCGAACGACGCCCAATTGAGGAAAATTTAAGCGATAGCAACCGAACCTCGTGTTCGGTCGATATCGGTTGAATATCGCCATCTAAGATCAAGCTAACCTTTGACCTTGACAATTAGTGACGCAACTTAATTCTCCTGTGGAAGGGGCCAAATCTATCACCATCGTTTCTGAGTCAACGGATTTCTCCCTGCATCCTGTTCGAAAGTTTTTATTTTCGTAACCCTTGAATCACCTCTGACTGCTGAAACTATACTTGTGCAAATCATTCAAATGTAAACTTTTCAAATTTCGGGCATTCCAGTTCATAACGCCCGGTCGCCGCCACGCCAACGTTGGTGCACGTGTATTCCGGCCTTGCGCATTCGGCGCATTCGCCACACTTCGTGCGTTTCTGCAGTTTCTGCTAGGCCCCCTGTTTTGCTAATTGCTACCACATGGTTGTCTTGCGCCATATTTGACGTGATGGAATGCTTCGCATGGGTGTTGGCTGGGAAAGTTCTATTTATTCAATTCCATGATTGGTTGCCTTCTTCCCATATTTTCTTGTGGTTAAGAAATCCGTATACCCGCTCAGATTTCGTGCACTTCATCTCCCTGTCCCTGGTCCCTGGTTCAGTGTTGTATTTTTGGACTCATTGGGTTTTCTTCGTCTACATATGTGTTTTAGAGCTTCAGCCAATTTTTGTTTAGGGGTCCGGCACATCCTTGAGACCCCGACTTTTGTTAGGGTATGTTGCTTTTTGTTGTGCACCGATGCATTTTGTTCGGTACCGGCGTGTTTTCGAACACCCCGATGTGTTTATTTAGTGTCAGGACGTCTTGTTCTTTTTTTTAGAACCATGTCGCTTCTTGCGAGCCCCAGCCTGTTTCTGAAGTCCTCTTGGGCTCTTATGGACCTGGTGTGCTTTGAGGGCCACCGACGTGTTTTTAGGGCTCCCCGTGTGTTTATTTAGGGATGCAACACATGTTTGAAGGCCCTGCCGCTTTTTGTGAGACTCGGTGCGATTTGGAGGGCCTGATGCCTTTTCGGCCTCCCATTGTGCTCTTAGGGTCCTGCTGTGTTTATTTCAGGGGCGGTCGGCCCATGTAAGGCACTAAGGCAGTGCCTCACCTGAGTAGAGCTGGGAAGTATTTTTGTATGCTATTTTCATACAAATGATGCTTTCATCCACTGGAAAATAGCAAAGTTGAAAAACTGGAAGCAAATATGCATTGGCGATTCGTAATTATGGTGAAAATTGAAGTTCACATTTACATCTTAGCTTCAAAACAGCTCTATCACCGGTCGGCAAAGGAAAACCATCCGCACATATCGCCATATATTGCGCTTTCGTTTCATAACAAGCGCAGGGTATGCGGTCTTTTTGGAGTGGAGTCCGTTCTACTCTTGATGGAGATCGCTGTGTGAGGAACACCTTTGAGGTACATCGGGCCATGTTTTGCACAAAAATGTTCCCATTTATTCGTTAAAATAAGGGAATGTGCGGAATTGAATGGCAGGAGCAAGTTGCCTACCCACCCACTTACGTAGGCACCAGTGGCGTCGCCACGAAATTCTTCCGGGGGGGCAATGTTGATAGGGGGCCTCCACTGTGTTAGGGCCTCCTGTTGCTTTTTAGGCTCTTAGTATGGTTCCCGAATGTGAACATGATTTCATATTGATGTCTTGTTTGTTCTTGGCATGGTGCATCATTTACGCAAAACGCAATAGTAAGAATCTTTTTTTTTCGCTGAGAACTGAGCCATACCAGGGTATAAATAAGCAAATGTGGATTAATACGTCAGTGCCAAAACAAACCAATATCTTTATGCTTTATCGACGAGAGGAATCTTCCCGCTGGCCTCTAGATTGTAGCGAGCTGGTGGGGCTCGTGCTTAGCATATCTTAAAGATATCTCCCATTGATCAACCCACTTCTATGTCCACCAAGTTTAACTGAATATAGCTAGGTTCATCACTACTGTTAGTCATTCCCACCAGCTTGATCTCATAAACAAGCTTAAACGATCATTTCTCAGTCCTAGGACAACAATTTCGCGAAGGTGACACGAGAAGTGGATTGAATTGGTTTTCTGATCGTCATCTTTAGGATTTATTTATTTTTTATAACATTTGGTGCTGGCTGCAAGGCACTTGGCACAGAAGCTAAAATAATAAATATTCCGCGAATAAATTCACGGCAAGAACAAGCATTGAACAACAATGCATCAATAGCAATGCAACAATGTAACAATGACAATGCATAAATAATGCAAAACCTTCGAATTCCACGCCGTCACGCCCATGGTTATCGCTGTGCTGCACCGTGTTGTAAATTATGTCGTTGAGAAGGTATTGAAGCTGGGAAGGTCTAATCATGCAGGCTGTAATCACAGAAGACAACTTTGTAGGAAGAAAATACATTTTAAAACATCATTCTTCCCATTTCATATGGGGCATCGGTGTTGTTTTGTATGCTTGTGAGGGGAATTTGTCCTCGCAATGTTGGCTTTGCTCCATGGGCGTAAGTTTCTGAAAATTATTGGGGGACCAGTGACGCACCTATATTTGCGTTAAGGGGAGGGGGGCAAACGTATTTGGACGGGGTCCAACTACTGAATAGAGTCTTCCGATTTCGACCACTATTTTGTCAAAGGGGACCTTTTTAAGTAAAATAATTAGTCATTAACTGAATTATCCTGCGGAGGGGCCTAATCTACCACTATCGTTTCTGATTCGTCGGATTTCAACCCTAGCTCCCCCACCCTGTTCGAATGTATTCTTTTGGTATCCCTTGATAAGTCACCTCGCACTGCTGAAAATATACTTACACAAATCACTTTAAAATGTAAAATTTCCCAATTTCAGACATTCCAGTTCATAGTGCCCGGTCGCCACGACGCCAACGTTAGTGCACGTGCACACCCATCTTGCGCATTCGGCGCATTCGCCACACTTCGTGCGATGCTACGGATTCTGCTGGGCCTCCTACGCTTTGCTATTTCTTTGGACCCGTTTCGTATTTCTTCGTCTACGGATGTGTCTTAGGGCTCCAATCCATTTTTGTTAGAAGTCCAATGCATTTTCGAAACCCCTGCTCGTTTTCAGGCCCTTGTACGGTCGTATGGCCCCTGTATGCCTTGAGAGCATCCGGTGTATTTTTGTTTTTTCTTCTTTTTTAGAGTTCCCGGTATATATAGTTATGGCTACAACGCATGTTGTCGGGCCCTGTCGCTTTTTGCGAGACTGCGCTTTGGAGAGCCAGTCGCATTTTCGGTCCCCGTTGTGCTCTTAGGGTGCCGCTGTGATGTTTGGGGCTTCTGACGCACATTTGTGGGGGCCCAGTACGATTTTGGGGCTTCGGTACGATTTTGCTGGGTCCTAGCGCGACTTATCGCGCACAGGCGCGTGGTTCCGGGACCAAACGCCAGTTATTTGGGCTCAACGCGATTTTTGTGGATCTCTTCTGAATTTTCTTTAAATTCCGAATCCCGGCCTCGCTTTTCGAGTCCCTGGCGCCATGTTTTTGTATCTCACCTCGATTTTCTTCGAGCTCCGGTATGTTTTTCGATGCCGTACGCGATTTGTCAAGGCATCTGATGACATGTTCGGTGCTCCCGAACCATTGTCCTCACCCGGACTTTTTTTTTAATCCCTGCTTATTTTGGAGGGCTCCGGCTATATTTTTCGGATACCGATGCGACTTTGGGGGTCACACGGTGCCAATGTGGGGCCCTAGACCCCAATTGTTGGCAGCCCCGACGTTAATTTTTAATGTCCAGACCAAATTTGTGGTACTACCGATGGGAATTGTGGGTCCGAGCGCGAAATTTGGTGGGGCCGGTTCGAGTTTGCGGGGCGCGTTGTACTTGGCTGTGACCCCAACGTGATCTTGGCGGTTCCTGTTGCAGATTTTCGTGCCTCTGAGCGAATTTTATGGGGCCCGCCGTATTTATTTGGAGCCCCTACGCGAATTCTAGTGGACGGACGCGAATTTGTGTGGTTCCAGCGCAACTTTTGGGGACCTCGGCTCGATTCTTGGGAGCATATCCCTCTTAGGAGGGAGGGGGCATTTGCCCCTTTGATGTTTCACTGCGGCCACCGAAGGACTTTTTTTTCCGCCGATGGCACCTTTCCGAGTATAAATGCCCTCCGGGTAATTTTTTTGCCGGACCTGTTCTTAATTTTCCGGTGCTGGGGCCGATTCGATCGAATCTCGGTGTGAACTTTTGGACATCGAGTACTATTTTTGTATAGGTCCTTATGTGATATTTTTGGGTCCTGGTACGATTCTTCGGTCTCCAGGTGCGATTTTTTTCGGTTCCCTGACACGTTTTTTTCCAGTGCCCAACGGGTTTTTTGGGGACTTTGACCCGATTTTTTGGGGTGCAGAGTGACATTCCGGTTGATAATTGATTTTTGGTGCAGCTGCAACCTTTGGGGTCCAGACGCGACCTTTTTGGTCCCCAGTGAGATTTCCAAGGGCTGCGACGCGACTTTTTTTTAGTCCAATGTAACCTTTTGTGTCCCGACATCATTTGCTTGGATCCCATGCGCGAGTTTTAGCGACCTCGATACTTTGTTGGTGTCCAATGCGTTTTGGATGCTTTTGGTGTCATTGTTGGGGCTCCAGAGTGATTATCCATGTCCGGATTGTTTTTCGTTGCCCCGGCTTCATTTGTGTCCCAATGATACTGTTGGGGAACGGTACGACCTATCGTGCCCCTAGCGTGATTTTCATGGTCCGGGCGTGAATTTTTGGTACCCCTAGGCTCAGCGTGATTTTCAGGGGCCCCGGCCGGATCTTTTTGGGCCCATATCGTGATTTTCAAGTACCTTGGCACGATTCCTGCCATTTCAGGGGCTTCTTGCAAATTATATACCTCCTCTCGCGTCTTAGGGGTCTTGTCTCATTTCCTGGAGCCTCTTTACCGGTTTTGGACGTCTTCTCGCGCGTCCTATCCTCCTCCATATTCAATGGTCCTCCTCTCCCGTTTTGGAGGGCCTCCTCCCACATCCTGGGGCCCCTTTAACATGGCATGGGGCTTCCTCTCATGTTCCAGGGGCATCCTCTGCCAAACTAGGGGCCTCCTGCCACGCCTCGTGGGCCTCCTCCTTTGTCCTCGCGAAGCTTACCCGTCTTGAGGGGATCTTCAATTTTGGAAACCTCACCTCCTTCCATACCTGCTACCTACCACTCCCATCTTAAGGGCCTTCTCTCACTTCCTGGGAATTCCTTCCGGTCGTCGGGGCCTCATTCGGCCCTGGAGACCTCCTACTCTATCTCGAGGGGCTTCTCTCGAGTCCGGCAGGGGCCTCCTTTTCTCTTCCAGAGGCTTTCTTTTTCAAATTAGGGGCCTCCTCTCACGTCTTCGGGGCCTCCTGTTCTGCGTTTTGATTCTATCTTTGTGCATTTTAAGGGTGGCCTCTTATCTCTTGGTGGACTCCTGTTCACTTTCAGGTGCCTCCTCTTCCAAATTACAAGCAACCTTTCCTATCTCAGTTACCTTGTCATTTCCTGGGGACCTTCTTACCAGTTTTGAAGCATTTTTTCTCGCCTGGTTGCCATCCCTCTTATCTAATTGCCCTTCTCTCCTATTTTAGGGGCTTCCTCGTTCATCATAGGGTCTTATTTCCAATCTTATATCGTCCTCGTCCAAATTAGGTGCTTCCTGCCACTTTTCTGGATCATCCTTTTCTATCTTGGTGGAACCTTGTAGCGGATGCGCATCCGGCCGCCAACTGAGAACTTGGAGTCACAGCTGAGCGCGCGCCCGCCATCTGGCGGTTATAAACTAGTCATACGTAGTGCGCGCGGTTAGTTCACCCTCTTACCGCAAGATGGCAGTGTACCTATCGTACTTAGCCAGGTACGTTTCACCTCGTCTCTCCGCTCATCTGCAATGTTCTGTGCTCAATAGCCATCTGACATAGTAGCCTTCCACTTCGCTCAACCGACTTACCTGTGCGCTTAACTCTCTTGCATTTGCTTCTCCGTATCTACATACTTTAATGCCGTAACTAGGACCAACTGTCTCTGCTATTAGGCATGTATGTCGCCATGTCAACTCAATAAAAAAATAATTGGCACGAAATGGCCTGAGCAGGCCGAAGTGCCCAACCTAACAAAACAAACAAACTCAATAAATCAGTGTTCTCGTGTCCCAGTCTGGTGAGCGGTTTTACTGTGCACTCCAAGGCAGCGGTGGCGACACGACACCGCAACGGAATCATATTTACCTTCTTCCTCTATCCTAAGGAGGTTGACCGCACTTAGGTGAAGGTTGGGTCAGATCCAGCACTTCACAGGTGTTAATTGGCAACAATACCTCCCTGGCTCTATTATAGCCAGCCTGACCATTACCACTACGCCTCTACTCCCTGGTGGCCTTCCCAGATCATTCAAGCCTATCCATATATCCACACGTTCCTAGGCGCTACAACCTTACCCGTTTTGGGGACTGCTTTTGCGTCTCCGAAACCTCATCTCATATCCACTGGCTTTCTCTTCCGTCTTTGGAATCCTGGGGCCTCCTTTGCAATCCTGGGGGCCTCCTTTGCAATCCTGGGGGCCTCCTTTGCAATCCCGGGTGCCTCATTTTCAATCCTGGGGACCTCCTTTGTAATCCTGGAGGCCTCCTTTGCAATACTGGGGGCCTCCTTTGCAATCATGGGTGCCTCCTTTGCAATCCTGGGAGCCTCCTTTGTAATCCTGGAGGACTCCTTTGCAATCCTGGGGGCCTCCTTTGCAATCCTGGGGGCCTCCTTTTCAATCCTGGGGGCCTCCTTTGTAATCCTGGAGGCCTCCTTTGCAAGCCTGGGGACCTCCGTGCTAATTGTTGGCACTCTCTTGATTTCTGGGGCCTCCTATCCTCTCCTAGGTGACTCCTTCTTCAAATTAGGGGCCTCCTCTCACGTCTTGGAGGCCTCCTCTCATGTCTGGTCGGCCTCCATGCTCACTTTTTCCTGTGCATTTCCGAATAGGGGCCTCCTCAAATTTCAGGGGGGGGCGTCGCCCCCCAGTCTCACGGCAGGGGGGGCGACTGCCCCCTCTGCCCCCCCGGTGGCGACGCCCTTGGTAGGTACGAGAAGTGCCAAATACTAGAACCGAAAGCCCAACGAGGAAGTTTGTTCCAGGACGGACATATCAGTCCAGCCAACAAAAAAGTCTGATTTGGAGAAAATTTTTCTTCAATCTCAAATTATGCAAAACCTAGTAGCATCTTATGAAACAGTGTTGCTCTGAGCTCATGCTTAGGTAGTTAGGCACCTACTGAGCTTACCAAATGCAAGGAATTTGAAAATTTGTGAGAATTAGTTTTTACTTGGCCGTACAAAACGACTCAAAACCAACATTTTGGATCTGCACAATGCATGCAATTTAGGTAAATATGTGCCCCTGGACACTTTGTTTATAAAAAATGTGTGTTGATGTAATTTGAAATAATTTTACATTCATATCTTTTGGAAATGAAACTTTTTGACATAAGCATTTCAAGTTGTACTTATATCTCAATAAGCAGTCATTTAACCAAGAAAGGAAGGTATTATTGTGCTTTATGGTGGTAACAAGACAAACAAACAAACAAGATCAAGTTTTTACCCACATTCGCCTCCATACAGCAACCAATGGGTTAGGTTTGGCTTGGTTAGGTCAGTTTAAGTTTTTTATTTGTAAAATTGGTGTTAATTTTATTTTTAATTTTGGAAATCATTTCTTTGTCTTCAAAAGGAGCTGAGGTTATGTTAGGATTGTCCTTGGTTTTTTTTATTTCAAAAGTTTTCAGAACATAAATTGTTTTTCATTTTTCATTCATTCAACATTTTTTTCTAATTTTTGTTACTAAAAAAATTCAAAAGTGAGGTTAGTCTAGGTTAGGTTGTGTTATGTTGCATTTTTATTTCATTTTTGAAACAATTCTTTTTATGCTATGTTACCTAACTCAGAGCCAACTTGTTGGTGTTATTTTGCTCACAACCCGAAAAGCAAGCATTTGCACGGAAAATGAGTGGTCCCATCATCTTAGTCACCTTAATAAACATTGCATTGGAATGGTAAATTACAAGAATTCATAAAACACCCTAAGGCTTGAATTTACTGAAAAGCACGTCAAAATAAATCAAATAACATTTCAAACAGCCACAGAAAAAAAACATCTTTTGTGACAATGCAGATGTAGGCTATACCCCTCACTTCAACAAAATATGGGAAGTATACAGAAAAAGTGTGTTGTGTGGGGCAGCATATTTTGAGGAATAATGTAATATTGCAATAAAAACATAGCCCAACCTAACCTAACATAATCTACTGATGTTAGATCACCTAAACCTACTGATATTGGATCACCTAATCCCTCTGATGTTGGATCGCCTAATATTACTACAGCACTGGAGGATTATGTATAATCTGCAGTATCAATGTTGGTGATATGATTTCAAATAAAGAAAATCTTGCTTATGTTATTTCCCAAAGAAATGGCATCTAAAGAAGTTGCTGGGTAAGCTTCAACAAGTCCAGTTGATGCATTATTGTTTCTGATTTTCTTTCAGTGGCTTATATATCAAGGAAACATTTGGCAAGAATTATGTATCAAGTTTTTGTTTGGCAAGAAAAACTGTTTGCATTTTCCTTAAATACCTCTTTGGTGTGTCATGCTTGTGTAGAATGAACAAAAGTAGTCATGCCTATATTAGGAAAAACTGTTGACAGTCGATACAATATATTTGTGTGTGGGGGTGTGAAGAAGTAGTCATGTAAAGACCCACTTGACATAAAATACCTTACTTAATGCTTGGTTCAGTTTACCAAAGTACTTGAACAACTTAGCATGACTATATTAATTGTAGTTTTTCAAACAATTGTGATCATATTTTTTTTATCTGAGCCAGCATTATTCCTGGATCTGCTGTATCTATGGAAACCACGTTCTGTCTCAATATATATATATATATATATATATATATATATTATTTTTAACGGCCGCACAAATAACGACCATCATCAAGACAAATATATATAACTGATAGTCTTAAAACACAGTTTTCTGATCTATCATATCAGGAAAAATTATGCGCAATGAAGAAAGGACCTGGGAGGCCAGCGCTGTTTTGGTAAGCCCAGGCAGGGGCGGATGTAGAGGGATCTGGAGGCATGTACCCCTCATGGAAGGTGGTGCTCCTCCGGCCGGGAAAAGGCTCCACTCCGGGAAGGCTGAAGTTCATCCCAACCTCAAAATTTTCAGCCAGAGCACCCCTTGAAAGAACCAAAGCCCGGTATATTCTTCCCGGAACCAAATAAATATTGTGGGGAAAATCCGATTACATTTTGTTCCGGGGAGGGGAGGGGGTGGTGGTACAGTCGCGATTGTTTTCTGCCTCACCTCGTTTGGGTGCCACGAACCGCCCTGGTTTATTTGGGGCTCCTGACGCACGTTTGTGAGGGCCCAACACGGCTATGGGGGCCCCCGTGCAACTTTTCGGGCCCAGGCACATGGTTCTGGGGACCCGACCCCAGTTTTCTGCGCTCGACGTGATTTTTTTGGGGTCTTCTTCTAAAATTGTTTAAGGTTGAAATCTTGGCCTGATTTTTCGGACATACCGCGCCAAATTCTTGTCTCGCCGCATTTTTTCGAGCTCCGGTATGTGGTTTTTTCGTGGTCGTACGCGATTTTTGAAGGCATCTGGTCCTATGTTTAGGGTTCCAGAGCCATTTTTCCTGGCTCGGACATATATTTTTGGGAATCCCTCCGTATTTTTGTGGGCTCGGGCTTTGGTTGGTTATTGGGGTTTAGGGGCGCATCGACTGCAGAGGTCATGCAGCGCCCATGATACAGAAGTTACGAGTACACGAGACCAGCTATTCGAAGCCATGGTGCATACCTGAATACTATAGTGAACGACCACATACTGCAGGCAAAGCTGCTAATGAGAATTTCTGAGCATGGTTGGTTTTTGGTTTTACCACAGGTCGACCGTTGAGTCATATAGCGTCGCCAATCTCATCTTCTTTCGGATCCCGATAAGATATCTTGGGCCACGTTGTGCTTATTTGGGGCCCTCGACGCATTTTTGGGGGGAGCTCGATGGGAGCATTTGATGCCCCCTCCACCTCCCCGACCCAATTTTTTGGACTACCGACGGAAATTTTCAGTCCCGAATGAGATATTTCGGGGGGCTCTCTGGAAGTTCGCGGGGCGCGTTGTACTAAGCTGGTATCCCAGCGCGATTTTGACGGTCCCGGTGCAAACTTTCTGACCCTGGCGCTTGTTTTCTGGGGCCCGCTTTATTTATTTGGAATCCCTACGCGAATTCCGAGGGCCCCCCGATGCGAATTTTTGGGCCCCATCCCGATTCTTGGGCCCGGCACGATACTTTGGAACCAATCTCTCTCAGGATGGAGGGGACGCTTTGGTACGCCACTGCGGCTGTTCAACGAGTTTTTGTTTTCAGCCGAAGGTATCCTTCAGAGTTGAATGACCCTTCGGATAATTTTCTTTCGAAACCTCTTCTTAATTTTTCGGTGCTCGGGTCGACTCGGTCGAGTCATGCAGCTATGATAATTGTGACGGGGGCGTTTCGAACCTCGCCAATTGCGAGCTTGCTGGCTGATATCAACGAGCCACCACTTTCTCTCAGGCGACAGATGCTCGGGATGCGCTACGCGTGTAAACTGCGCAGTTTCCCGCAGCATCCATCTTATCAAACGGTGTTCTCGCGTCACATCCTGTCAAACTTTTTACATGGTGGCGTTCGTATATATATACCTATATGCACTAGAATTCGAGACCTTTTTGCCGAAAGCCAACTGGAGTTGCGCAGGGTGAAGCGCGCCCCGCAGGCCTATACACCCCCGTGGCGACTTCTGTCACTAAACCCTAAAATAGACCTCGTATTGGTCGACATACGCAAAGGGTATGTTCTCCCGGACGAATTTAGCGCACGTGCTCTGGAGCACATATCGACATTTTATGACAGCTACACAACAACTTTTACCGATGGATCAAAGACTGGGACCGGGGTTGGAAGCGCCTTTGTAGGCGACACAGCCTCCAGATCGTTTACACTACCGAAACATGCGTCCGTGTACACATCTGAGTTGGTGGCAATTGATAAAGCACTGGCTTTTATAGAGGTCATGGACGAAGAAAGTCATGTAATTTTGTCCGACTCATTGAGCAGCCTCTTGGCGCTGAATAATTTTAATCCAACAGACGATTTGGTACATGATATCCTCCGTCGCTTGACTTTATTAGATCAGGCCGGAAAAGTTGTCCACTTCTGCTGGATTCCAAGCCACATAGGTATCGTAGGAAACGAGCAAGCGGACAGCGCTGCAAGGCGCGCAGCACAGGCTCCCTTGCGCATATCATTCCCAATCCCTGCCAGAGATTACTACCCGGGGACCTCTGCTTTTCTGGGAAGCAATTGGCAGAGGAGCTGGGACGAGCTTGGTTCCAACAAGTTACGGATAATAAAGCCATCCCTCGGTCAGTGGCCCTCGTGCTCGGGCAGAACAAGGCGAGACGAAGTGACGCTGTGTCGTTTACGCATAGGACATACTTACACCACCCATGTTCACTTACTCAATGGTGAGAATGAACCATTGTGCCCGAGATGTGGTGCAGTAATGACAGTTAGCCACGTTCTGATTTCATGCCCTAGGCTTGGGCTGGAACGCCGGCGTCATTTTGGGAGTGACCAGGCTCACTCCCTCCTAGCAATTTTAGGTGACAAATCACAGGTCGTGGAATCCGGAAGGCTCTTCAGGTTCCTATCTGATGTGAAGTTTTATGCTATTTGCCAGGGGCGTTAACATCAAGATGCACCAAGAAAGAGAATACCGATGCTACAAGGGACGTCCTATAGAGACGGCTGGAACAATTAATAGTTATTGGCGCCAAATGACCTCGTAGCCGGCGCGCCCTTAAGCCCAAATAACCAACCAACATTGTAAAATTAGGAAGGACACCGTGGTAGTTGACTATGAGTAACTAAAGTTATTACGACAATTATCTAAAAGTGAGTCTCAGTTCGGGCCACTGGGTGAGGATCCACACGTCCGCACCAAGTGCTTTGTACTACGCGTGGCGTCCGCACCAAGAGACGATGTCCTTGGGTGGACACGCGGCGAGCCCCTTTCAGGATGCGACGCCGTCCAGGGCAGCACGCGTTTCCCCGTGTCGGCGAGGAACGAGTGTCTGTCCGCTTGGCCTGCCGTGGGGCCACTCATTCTAGGCGGTGAAGGAGGTCCATATTGGATGGGCCCTTTGAAATCTGAGGTCCGGATGGTCCTTCAATACGTCTACGAGGTGGCTGAGTGCTCGTCCTGATGGGGAAATGGTTCTCCGTTCCTTCCTTGGTCGCTGCACGGGCCCGCTCCATCTCAACGAGGCGCGCATGCCTGGCCTCGTGGGCCCGTCTTTCTGCTTCTTGTCTTTAGAGATTCTCATCCGAAACGTGCATTTGTTGGTTTCTGTTCAACGGCGGCGATGACACGGCTCTGGTGGTTCCCAGCTGTTTCCGAGAGGTGGCAAGGGACCCTGCTGCCGCAGAAGATGGCAATGCGGGAGCCAGTATCCACGCTAGAGGCGGCGACTGTAGTTTTGTAGGGGGAGTGTAAGCCGAGGATTTCGGCGACGACCTACCTCCTCTCCTGCGTTCGACTAATGCGTACTCTCCACTTCCCCTGTCCTTGGCCAGTACGTCAGCCGGCGCATCGGACTCACCTTCCCTGCTCGGCCCATCGGTTTCCGAAAGCATGACGTCATGTGCTGAGGACACCTGAGCCTGTTCTTCACTCCTGCTAGGGCCTTTGGTGCAAACGCCACTGCCCCCCCGAAGAGGACTCAGTGGTCGTTCCCTTCGAAAGCGAGGGTCCTGTGATCGTCAATGGTCCACAAGCCACACCAAAAGACTGAAGTAGGGCAATGAGCTGCGTGATGAGGTTTGCGGTTCCGCCTCCCTGTAACTGCGGGGAGCATGTCGCGTGCTGATACCGAGGTTGGCGGCAACTGCGTACGAAACCTTGGAAGAATGGGTCAAGTGGCATTTCTCTCCGGCTTCTCGGAAGGTGAGGTGTTTGCAACTTTTAGAGACTATCTCCTTCTCCTTCAGGTAAATCGGACACAAACGGTCGTAAGTCGCGTGCGGTTTTTGATCGCCGACACAGTTGGTGCACCATGGCCTGTCGGCACTGCACTGCTCACTCTCATGGTCGGGTGATAGCATCTGCCGCAAACTGGGCGATTCCTGCAGTGTTGTCTGGTGTGACCGAACCTTTGACATCGATATCACCTCATGGGATTCGGATGAAAAGCCGAACTTTCACCTTTGCATACCCCACGAGAATATCAGATGGCAGGTCAGAGCGATTAAAACTCAGAATGATATTAGTTGAAATCATGTTGGTGCCTCTTCGCGCACTGGTACGTTTGGCTTCCGTAACTTTGTATTCTTTCAGTCCATCCACAATGTCTCCGTCGCTGACATCCTGAAGGTCACAGCAATTAATACCTTCCAGCTTTTTGGTTCGCTGTGGTAGCACCGACATGGAAATAACTAAATCACGCCTCCCTTCACCGTCTCTGATCGCGTACATGAGCTCTATAGCTGCTTGTGTCATTTTCGCCACTTCTCCGTTTCAAATCCCAACTTTTCGCATCTGAAAATTGTACGAAATCGATCACAGCCATCCCGTCGTTGGAAGGGCGACAAGCTCGCAAGCTGCAGTGATCCCTGTGGGGCTCTAAATACCAGAATTCGTGGAAAATGGGAGGGGGGGAGACATCGCCGCTGTTCGGTTGGTTGTTCGAAGGCCGAACCGCTTCCAGGGGTCGGCTCTCTGGCTCCTACTATAGGGGGCCAGGGGCTGCTTTATGGTTTGTCATAGTGTACGCATTGTTTGGCTCCTCGTGACGCCCCACCACGTAGGGGTCCTACTAGGGGATGCCTGTGTTCTGCGGACGGGAGGACGCCAGGCGCCCGAGGAGCTATGCGGAGCGGGTGGCGTCTTCACACGGCCGGGAGAGACACCACTCCGACCGCACTACAGCGCCGCCCACACCTTGATCCCGTACGGCCTGTCTGGCAAGCCCCCGGACCGAGGTAACCTGTCACTTGACCCGCATGGGGCCCCACGGGCCCGCCCGCCCCTCCGGGATATCGGAACCAGAGGCGTGTTGCTCCCCCGTCACAACTAGCACCGTGCGACAGAGTACCTCAGTCTCCAGGACTCCGTCAACCCCGGGGGACGGGCCGAGGGGGCGAGACCACCCGGATAGAACTGAGCGGGCAGGCAGGGCCGGGGAAGTTATCCTACCTGCTCATAGTAGGGAGAGTTTGTGTTGCAGGACGAGGTGAAGAACATGGCTGTTGGGAAGGGATGGACATTGGAATGGAGGCGTGATGATGGAAGGATGTGTGAGACACTCCTAGTATCGTCCCTCACCATTGGACTAGTCTGCCAGATCATTGGAGCACGCAAACCCCTCCCCCACCACGGAGAGGCGGTGCCTCGTCTGGGGCTTCCTGGTCCAACAGTACCATATTTACTCATAACTTGAGGAGGGAGGGGATCAGACAATCCTGGGCCCGAAATGAGGATAGAAAAGCGTTATTTTATAAGGGATAAACGAACCTGTCTCGAAATAAAGTGTTCGACATCCAGAGTTTAAAAATCGTCGGGATAATCCGGGCCCTCTCCTTGGAAAATTCGTGACTACGTCCCTCTCCAGGTCACAGTTTGAACTTCACCAACTGATCAAAATTTTGTAATTGCCCTTCAAAATTAACTGTTTGGACAGAAAGTTGGTGTGGCAATGCCACACCAGCTCTGAAGTTGGTGTGGCCATGGCCGTACCAGCCATACCGCATTCTCCACCCATGATTATTGAGAGGGCACAGTACATAAAGGCAATAGGCGGCCCAAATAGATTGTTGAAGGGGCATACCGCACACGATCCACCGAGTTAAAAGTTGAAATTGGGACGGCAAAGCCCACATAGGGGTGGAGATACCCCCCCCCACCCCACAGTCAAGCTTCTGGAGGCGTGAGTCACCGGAAGATACCTATGCAAGGTTCAACCCCTGACCAGATTCGTCCACACATCGTAGCAGGGGCGGCTCTGGCCCTTCGTGTGTGGGTAAACCAATCTAGCCCGATCAGCCTCCCCCCCAAAAAAGACTAATTCCGGCCTAGGAAATAAACTACTTGAAATGTGTTTAGCACCTGAACGAAATAAATGAAGCAGGACCCAGGGTCCTCAAGCCCGCATCATGGCACGTGTACATATTATGCATTCGAGTAACTTGCCATCTCTTCTCATCGGTGGTGCCTACGAACGAGGAGTTTATTCATGTACCTGTAAATGCCAAATCTAATATAAATATAGCATACAATATAAAAAAGCACCCATGCGCGTTGTTTTGTACACCCTTTAAAAGTTAGCCTCCAAAAACCAATGGGGTTCCCCTGTGCTGGTGAGGGTTATGATCGATGTCTACCCAGGAGAGGGGGGATACAGAGGCACTGGGGTAGGTATGTGCGCCCACCCCATGGAAAGTGGTGGCATTCCCGCCGGGAAAAGGCGACCCTCAGAGAGCGTTCCTCTAAACCCCTGCACCCTCATAAGAAATATGAGGCTTCCAAATGAACTTTCCTAGGAGAAACGATACTTTATATGGTGATCACGGATGTACATAGCAATCATCTTTTAACGAAATAAGATTATGGCGCACCAGCCTAGTTAGGTTTTTATCACACCCATTCATTCACCTTCCATAATTGCGTTCCGGCCGACAGTGTAGATATAATGCTCCGGCCACGGGCGTTAATCCATAAAGATTATTGCGGGGGGGAAATGGATTGGAGGGCACACCCAAGAGGGTCCATGTTAAAAGCTGGAATTATTGGGGGGGGAAGCAGCCAACATTCCGGGGGCACTTCCCCTCAAGAGTATATAAAGCACGTGTAAAACGTATAAAAGTATTAGTATAAAAAGCATAAACACTCTTGGTCAGGGGCGTTCCTCACCTGAGGAGAGCTGGGAAGTATTTTGTATGTTATTTTCGTACAAATAATGCTTTCATCCACTGGAAAATAGCAAAGTTGAAAAACTGGAAACAAACATGCATTGGTGACTCGCAATTATAGTGACTATCACCGGTCGGCAAAGACATGCCTCTGGCAGATATCGCCATATATTGCGCTTTCGTTTCATAACAAGCGCAGGGAGTGCGGCCTTTTTGGAGTGGAGTCCATTCTACCCTTAATGGAGATTGCCTTGTGAGGGACACTTTTGAGGTACATTGGGCCATGTTTTACACAAAAATGTTTTAATTGATTCGTTAAAATAAGGGAATGTGCGAAATTATGGGGCAGGAGCAAGTTACCTGCCCACCCACTTAGTTAGTTATTTATTAGGGTTTTGGGCGCATCAACTGCATTGGTTATACAGCGCCCATAACGAACACCCACCCACTTAGGTAGGTACGAGAAGTTGAAAATACTAGAACCGAAAGCCCAACATGGAAGACTATTAGTGACCAGTGGGCTCTTACTGGGCTTTGATGTGATGCTTAGTCAGCTCTGTAAATTCCATGCATTCACTAGTGTTTCCAGGAGGGACATATCAGTCCAGACAACAACAAATAAAAAAATCAGCCTGATTTGGAGCAAACTTGTTCTTCAATCTTAAATTATGCAAAACTTAGTTGCATTTTATGAAACATTATTGCTCTAAGCTCATGCTTAGGTACCTAGTTAGGCACCTAGTAAGCTTTCCAAGTCCAAGGAATTTGAAAATTTGCGAGAATTAGTTTTTACTTGGCCATACCACACGGCTCAAAACCGACTTTTCGAGTCTGCACAATGAATGCAATTTGGGTAAATATATAGAAGCCCTTAGGGCACCTTTGGTTTAAAAATGTGTTTTTCCAGTGTACTGATGTAATTTGAAATAATTTTACATTCATATTTTTGGGAAATGGAACTTTTTTTTTACATAAGCACTTCAAGTTGCTTATATCTCAATAAGCAGTCATTTCATGAAGAAAAAGGGTGTTATTGTTCTTTAGGGCGGTAACAAGACAAATATTTACACATTTGCTTCCGTAAAGTAAACAAATGGGTTAGGTCAGTTTAGGAGTTGGATTTTTTTTTGTAATTTGGAAATTTTCTTCTTCAACAGCAGCTGATGTTAGGCTAGGTTAGGATGGGCTGTTTTTTTTATGTAAAAGTCCAGAAAATAAATTGCTTCACTTTTTCTCATGATATTTTCTCCAGTGAGGTTAGTCTAGGTTAGGTGTTGCATTTTTTTTCATTTTTAAAACATTTATTTTTATGCTGTTACCTAACTCAAATTTTTGTATATTTTTTAGATAAATCATTTAAAGTGAGGTTAGTCTAGGTTAGGTTGTTATGTTGCATTTTATTTGTATTTTTAAACTAACATTTTTATTTCAACTAGTTTTTATTTCATTTAAAAGTGAAATAAAAACTAATTTTGATCTCATTTGTTGCTTAACTCAAAGCACACTATTTGGTGTTATTTTGCTCACAACCAGAAAAGCAAGCATTTGTACAGAAAATGAGTGGTACCATCATCTTAGTCTCCTTCATAAACATTGCATTGGAATTATAAATTCCAAAAATTCATCAAAGATCTTAAACACAAATTTAACAAAAAGAACATAAAATAAATCATACATTTCAAACCACATATTTTTTTTTGTAACGATGCAGATGTAGGCCACTTCAACAAAATATGGTGAGTATACAGTGTTTTGTGTGGGGTAGCATATATTGAAAAATTATGTATTACCAAAAAAACCTAACCTAACCTAACATAATCTACTGATTGACGTCAGTTCGCCAAAACCTACTGATATTGGATCACCTAATCCTACTGATGTTGGATCACCTAATATCACTACATCACTGGAGTATCATCATTGTATCAATGCATCATCTGCAGTATCAATGATGGGCGACATGATTTCAAAGAAAGAAAATCTTGCTTATATGTTATTTCCCAAAGAAATGGCACCTAAAGAAGTTCCTGGGTAAGCTTCAACAAGTCCAGTCCATGCATTCTTGTTTCTGATTTGCTCTCAGGGGCTTCCATATCGAAATAAAAATCTAGTTTTTGCTTCGGCAGAAAAGCTGATTGGATTTTCCTTACATAACTCTTTTTGGTGTGCTATGCTTGTGTAGAATAGGCAGTAGTCATGCTTATATATTAGGGAAAATTGTTGACAGTTCATACATTTTGTTTGTGTGTGTGAAGAAGTAGTCATGAAAAGACCCATTTGACGTAAGATACTTTGCTTAATGTTTGCTTCAGTGCATCAAAGTACATGCACAACTTAACATGACTATGAATTGTAGTTTTTCAAACAATTGTGATCAGAAACTTTTTATCTTAGGCAATATTATTCCTGGATCTGTGGAATCCACGTTGTCTCGGTCTCTCTCTATATATATATATATATATATACATATTTATATATACATAATATATACACATATATATATATATATATATATATATATATATATACATATATCCTATCTACCTTACCAATATCGACCATGTCAAGAATAAGAAATCTCACTGATCAATCCTTGAAACGCAGATTTCTATCTATCATATAAGGAAAAATTACACGTCATCAAGAAAGGACCAGGGAGGCCAGCGCCGTTTTGGGAAGCCTAGGCAGGGGCGGATACAGAGGGATCTGGAGGCATGGAACCATGAACCTCATGGAAGGTGGTGCCCCTCCGCTCCGGGAAGGCTCAAGTGCATCCTCACTTCAAAATGTTCAGCCAGAGGCACCCCCTGAGAAAAACAGTTGTGAATTTTCGGAACCAAAGAAATAAAGCGGGGAAAATCCGAGGACATTTTATTCTGGGGAGGGGGTACAGTCGCGATTTTTTCTGCCTCACCTCATTTGGGTGCCTCGGACCGCCCCTGTTCCTGGTTCTGACCCAACTTCGCTATTGTGGCATTAAATCTAGATTGGTTTGAAACGTCTTTTGAAGCTCGACGGTAGATAGTGAGGGACCAAAAGCCACCATTTTTTGTGTTGTCATAACTACAATGTTCCCTGCGTTTATTTTGATACTTCAACACAACCTTCCATGGATCGACCCCTCCAGGTGCCCAAAGCAGGTCACAGATGTGACCTAGGTGAATGCGGATGTCAACCCTGAACATTTTTGTGCGCAAAGTTCTAATTCGGTGATTATCTTATGTGGCAAAAAGAAGCCCCAGTCTGTTTTCATGCGAGTTCATAATGAAAACAATATCATTTGTTTGCGCTTTGCCATATTGGATTGGTAGGGCTGGCCGGATTTGGGCGTGCCACGACCACAGGTTCACGAATCAAGAGATAACATGTCTTTACAGGATGTGTTAGAAAGCACATTTCATTTGTGCCGGTACGAAATGCGATGAACAGAGGATACAAATACAAATGTTCACAAAAATGGCCTGCTATGTATGAAAAATGCTAGAACTCGGCAACACGCTTCAGAAGGCTGTCAGACTATAAAAAAAACCTGCGGAAGGCGGTTTGTGTGACTCCGCTGAACCTTGCCTCACCAAGGTAAACACTCACACAAAATCGAATCAGAGGATGAATTAATTCACGAAGATAGCTATATTGTGTTACCATTGCGATGGTTATACAGCGCCCATTCACATGTTTCGCCACAATCAGCCAACTGAACCACTGGGTGCAATGGCTATTCACAAAACACTAATGTGTTTTGTGGAATGTGGACGTTTCCTGCTTCGACGCACGATAACTTAAAATGCCAGCGACAAGGGCGCAGTGAGTGTATTGAAAAGTAGATAAAGGACATGCCTAGAACTGGATCATCACTCCCTTCCTCCTCTTGTCTCCTCCCAGTTCGAAGTGTTTGCATCGCTTGATAGACACCTGGCGTTTGTGCTTGCAGGAAGTGCACTCCATCCTCAGCACGATCTTCTTGGTAGTCTTTGCCTGAAAAAAGAACGAAATCGTTAACACGAAATTAGTGTTGCAAGGACACCGCGTTTCTAGCATGAGGACTTCAATACAATTGAATTATATTCCAGACGAAGGTGGGGCTGGGGAGAAATCACCAAGTTTATTCGATCGGATTTCATCCAAGGATCAGAAAGCTTTCCCCTCTATTCATTGTTAATTCTAAATTTAGCCAGTGATGAGCAGACATTGTGACCAAATTCGTTTTCAGTGAAGATGTGAATGCGATGTGAAATGTGAAACTTTGCTTTTTTGGTATGGGATGCAGATATAAAGCATCGAATTGTACATATGCACTTGGAAGATAACTAAATGAGATAATTTCCGACATGTGTTTCCACCAGCATGATAAATATCTGCAAGTGAAGGAAGCCCACATCAGCTGCAATTTATGCATCATACATTTCTAGATATCGTAGACATTGACCCGTGAAAGATGGGAATAAAATGCAAGTACTGACATGATATATTGTTCCTGCAGTGATACATTATTAGTGAACTAGGGAGGAATATACCACCAACACTGAATCGACATCCTTCCCAAAGAAGTATCGATATCATTCTCCTTGATCTGTGTTGATGAAGTCTTCATGTCTCATTTCTAACCGCATCTTGCTTAGAAGTGTCCATGCTGACCATCACAGATCTCGATACACGAACATCTCGTAAGTTGGGAGACGTTCGTGTCGTAAGAGAATTACAGGTGAAGCGATTAGCTATATGTCTGTTGTACAATTCCACCTGGATGTTTTTTTCTCACCAAAGTATGTTTTTAGTGTTATCGTGAACATAGGTATTGCCAAATTAGGTATCTATCAAAACAAACGAACGGGTACAATTGTAAGTGCAATATTGGCTTGCCATTGTGTCTGAATGAAATATCAGGTATTCTAAACGACATCGTTTCCTTGGCGAACTTCGACATCCTATGCTCATTTTGACATCTCGCACGTAACCGAAAACCATTATTTTAACAATGTGTTCCTGCTACGTGTAACCTTCCACTAAAAATGAATTTGAACGCACTCAGCAGACGTGCCAGATCTGAAGCTGTATCATGGCCTCAAACTCGACTTTGGAATCTTTGGAATCCCGATATTCCAGATTCCAAATTGACAGCTGGTGCCGTCCACCATATCTCGAACATGGCCCAACACCCACCTGTCACAGATTTTGATCAAAATTGGTATACAGGGTTATCTGAGGCCCTGGAACGATTTCTGAGCTTTTTAGCTCAATCGGAGCAGCGGTTCACGGGTTATTGCCTGCGGCGTTTTTCTGAGTTCGCACTGAAGGTCAAACTTCCAGAGCCAATATCTTAGTGTTATGTAGAGGTAAATTATGAAAATTATATATCGTTAGAATCGCAATGAGCCCATCTTTCGATTCCTGAAGTCAGTTTTTTGTATTTGTGCAAATTTGGAAAACAAACCCGTGACCTCGGATAACGTGACCTGTGGTGACCCCTAGTACAATGATATTGATTTAATTATTTATGTAGAACGAAAGTCTCATCATTTATCTTTCTGATGAAAAAATAAAAACCATGTATATTAAGCGCCTAATACCAGTTTCTGTAACAAATATTGCCTGACTTATGCGAAAAATGGCGCTTAAATAGGCCTGCTGTTCAGTAAGCTTTGTTTTCCGGTTCTT
Organism: Ashinkailepas kermadecensis; assembly: GCA_034440615.1. NCBI lineage: Eukaryota > Metazoa > Arthropoda > Thecostraca > Neolepadidae > Ashinkailepas > Ashinkailepas kermadecensis. The sequence goes on from JAOTOM010005028.1 coordinate 334,164, forward strand.
CGAAAGAGTGCAACATCGTAGTGTGCTACGGATGTGTTTGGCAAATTTTTCTTAAGCCTCTTAATCTTATTTCCAACACTAAACTCACATTTAGACCAGGCTGGGATACGATTAAATGTCAGATGTGCAACATTACCTGATGCACACCGGTAAGTACGCACGGGCTTCAGAGGACAGTGGACGTTCGGCAGTCGACATCCACGCAGACCCCAGTTGGTACGAAACGGGATAGCGTTATCTGTGAACTTCGATCCCAGTTTACGATGCCTTGTCGTTTATCCCCGCTGTCTAGGGGGGAGGGGGGGGGTCTAGTTACGCCGCGTAAACCGACCGGGCTGACTCGAGCGGAGCGATAAGAGATCCCCTCATGAAACCAAGAGCGTGGAATCGGAATCGTGTGCTCAGTCGACGCCAGGCACGAGGTGAAGCGGTCTGGTTCTTAACAAAGTGAAACGGTGCTGGCTTATCCTGGTATTTCGCAAGGCCGGAGCAATGGTACGGCGCTGCTGTTCTGATCCGTATAAGTGCCATAAATCTGATATAACTAAAGGTGTCCACCAGAGCTATTGTTTCGTTTCCGATAGTACGAAACATGATACGGCGATGGTTTACGCCTTCTGGAGGAAACTTATCCCAGAGATCCGTTCGCATGTCCCAAGTCTCAAAAAGGTGCGCTATTTCAGCGATGGGTGCGCTGCCCAATACAATAATAGATATAACTTCTCTAACGTGTGTTGTCATGAGGTCGACTTTGGCATACCATGCGAGTGGCATTTCTTTGCGACATCGCACGGAAAGGGCGCATGCGATGGGATCGGCGGGACAGCGAAAAGGGCTGCGTATCAAGAGAGCCTGCGACGGCCTGCCTCCATCCGATCACGACTGCGGAAGCTTTGTTCCTGTACCTTGATGTGAAGTATGTCAGCTCTGTCAGCTCTCAGGAAGTGAAAGAAGCAGCGTCTTATCTCCGACAGCGATTCTGGAGAGCAGTTACGGTGAAAGGTACACAGCGGTTCCACAGATTCTCGCCCTCAGACCTCACGTCCATCGCGGTGCACGAACTCTCCAGCGACCCGGGACATGTCGTGAGGGTGAGCAAGAAGTGAAGTGCTATGAGAGAACGCTATCCCTCTGGACCGTACATGTGCAATGGTGCATACGTATGCACTATGCAATGAATAACAAACTCGCTCATTTTTCAACATATGTGTGTGCGTGTGTGAGTAGGAAAAAGTATTAGGACTACAGGCGTAATTGGGCGTCTCTGCCTGTGGTTTTTATGCTATTAATAAACGAAATAAACTAGTGCGTCACAATGCCATTGTCCTATGAATTATGTAGATTTTTGGTGGTTGCATAGCATGTACAAAGTGTGACAAGTTCACATGTCTCAATATGTTTGTGAAATATAGTTCTGCTCAGTGAACTATGCAAGAAATGAGCATGTTTGTGTTTGATTTAATTACGTCGCCAATCTGATGATTTGCAAAAACTGCATCTCCTCGCTGTTTCGCCGGACTATTAACCCAGAATACAGCGTCAAGATTTAATCTCTCTTGCGTTTATGCAGCGAATTTGCGGTCATAGTGTTCACGCCTAGCTTTCTGAAGCGAACACAAACTTAGGAAAATGGCAACCATTCATCCCCTATGCGTAATATCTTTAAACGATGTTTGCTGTTGGCTATATCAGCCATGCTTAGTCAAAATATGTCTGCGCTGGATATGAGAAGCAAGTGACTTAGCAACATATGTAAAATGTCTCGGTACCATACTTGGTATTGTACGCTTCAGAGGCACCGGCGAGACAAAGCTTACTGAATAGCCAGCCAATTTAGGCGTCTTTTTTCGCATAGGTCAGTCAATATTTGTTACAGAAACTGGTATTAGGCGTCTAATATACATTATTTTTAGTTTTTGATCAGAAAGATAAATGAGGCTTTCGTTTTATATAAATAATCATATCAATATCGTCGTACTAGGGGTCACTTTACCCGAGGTCACGGGTCATATTTTTAAAATGTCCACAAAACCAAAAACTGACCCCAGGAATCGAAAGACGAGCTCATTGCGATTCCAACGGTATATAATTTTTTTATAATTTATATCTACATTACACTAAGATATCGGCTCTCGAAGTTTGACTTTCAGTGCGAACTTAGAAAAACGCCGCAGGCTATAATTCGTGAACCGCTGCTCCGATTGAGCTGAAGCGCTCAGCAATCGTTTCAGGGCCTCAGATAACCATGTATACCAATTTTCAGCAAAATCTGTGACATGAGTGTGTTAATTTTGAAAATTCGTGTTCGAGATATGGTGGACGGCACCAGCTATCAAAAGGTTACACAAAAAGTGAAGATTCTTAATATTAGGTTTGCAAAAGATGGAGCAAATATAGATTCAAAGATGCCACTTCGTCGAAAGATTCAAGATTTGTTGGTTGGTTGGTTGTTGGTTTTACGACACATCGACCGTTGAGTCATATAGCGTCGCCAATCTCTCACGCCGATTGGCCGCGGGCGAAGAGTAGCGACAGGTGAGACTCGAACCCACAATTTTTCGATCGTGAGACGGGAAACTTACCCCTAGACTACTCGTCTCCAAGAGATTCAAGATTCAAAACAAACTTTCATACACACTGGTGTAAGATTCTGAGGATTCGAGATTCAAGGGGGAAAACTTTGTTGAAAAATTACAAGGATTCAAGGTTCAAACATTTTCGTTTGGAAATTTGTCGGGATTCTACATCAACAACTTCATCGAAATACTTTACAAATTCAAGATTCTAAACAGCCATGGCCAGTAATTATGTAAGGAGAGTCTAGACCCTTGTATGCCCTGGTTTATTTTTTTTTAAAGTCAAGAGGTCACTTGCATCGACCTCTTCCATGGATCAACTTCCATCGGAAAAAACATGTTTCGTCGCTAATGGGGATGGGGGCAGGGCCGGACCTGAATGCCCTCTTGGCTGAGCCCACGGTTCCAAATATTTAGGCTTGCAAGAGATTAAAAGATGAAAGATAGGAACTTGTGAAGTTTCTCAATAGAACCAATGGGTTCGAAATTCCAAACATTTTATGTGTGAAGGATCAAGGATTCCAAATAGCATCTTAATGGTAAATTCCAAAGATGGAGTAATTGAAACATGAAAATGGTGAATTATGTCAGGCAGCTAGGCAGGAACTGAAAACCAGTCATAATTGGCTTCAGTGACTTTCTGGTATCAATATGAAACATACAGCAAACTGTTCGGAATTGACCATGGAACACGAATCTGACAATAGTTTTCCAGTGAATTCGCCCATGTAAGCATACCAATTACCGAAGCAGGAAGCTTTGTCCGACGCAGTGGGAAAGGAATCGGTGCGTCACGATATCGACTTATATTTAATTAGGGCGGAACGAAAATATTGAAATAGGTTCCTTGTATCGTGCTTGTTTTGTGTTCGAATGCGACATTGGCTTGATGATGAAGGTGAAAGAAAAAGTTTAAAAAAAGGAAAGAATTTGGCGTATTTTTTTTCAAGAATTCGCACAAACGGCCACAGAAGTGGCTTAGCAAAACTTTGGTGGAGCCGATCCCTTTTGAGTACCGCCAGGTACCGCGATAATGCTAGCATCATCGTGTTCCACATTAAATTGGCTTTCCGGGGCAAGTCCACTTTCCTGCTCCAACCTGCTACCTTGTGTGTGAGAAGCAATTATACGATCCCAGTCGCCCGCCGAGTGGGAGCGGGACAGCAGTGTCGGCGCGGAGTCATGCGTGTGGAGGCGTCACGAGCAGCAGTAACAGCATCAGCAGCGGCAGTAGAGTAGTGTCGGTGAGGAAATGTGTGTGCCGAGGCATCGTTTGCAAATGATATAGTCCATTAATGATATAATTGTGCGAGGGGCCGGGTATAATTGTGCATCCAGTGCCTTTTTATCCAGTTATGTCCGCAATCCGTGTCCGTGTGAGTGTGTAAGTACATGTACAAATTGTGTTCTGATAGCCTAGACAATAACAAACACAACAAGATTTAAAGAGTATGGTTGCCGATAATGCTGACGCCTAATGGAAAAAGCGAAGTTGATCCTCGTTTCATTGTCTTGTACGTACCAAACGTGCTTTGCGGTTGCTCTACGCCCTCCTCCAAGTACAGATCCAAATAAAAATACAAGATAGATCCAGAAATAAAAATGCGTTAACAAAAACCCGTTTTCCGCCTTCTTACTGGCGGTAAACGTTTTCCGCCAGTAACCAAAAATAACCGTTTTCCGTCTCCATACCCCTTCAGACATCTGCTTGGGATTCATCCTTGGCGGTGGGTTTTGATTCAGGGCTTTGGGACGCTTCAACCAGAATGGACACTTTTCACGTAATGGGTTTTTTGTTGCGAAAAACGGTAGTAATACTTCGTAGACAAAACTGAAGTATTTTTTCTTCTTCACAGAAGCATTTACGGCATAACTTAATAATTCCCACTTAAGGGTTGCCATCGATTTAAAAACCTTCTCATAGCAATGGCATCACACATGCGGGGTCTCGAAGCGGCCAAGCCAGAAACGCACAGGGATTAATTTTTGGGATACATTGGATTTTTCCAAGCAGTTTTTCAACCGACTCGCGTCATGGATACCAAGGCGAAGGCTTGTGATACTGAAATGTTAATACTTTTTAATGAGAACATGAAGCTTGCGAGGGTAGGTAATCTATTATGATGGTAATGCAGCAATTATCATTTTGTTTCAAATCCGGCGCAATGCGGTGCGTATGAACTGCAAAAGCTTGTGCTATGTTTATGGGCAAAATTAGTAAAATAATGGAAGACAATGACAATACTTGTGAGTGGCTTAGCTGAACAAACACCATGAGTTCCCCTCAGAAAAAAACAGAAGCTGTTAATACCTAGTTCCATAACTGGCATTCCATAGTGGAATAAACTGTAAGCTGCAACCCAATGCAAATAATTGATAAATGATCAATGAGTAGCATGTCATGCATATTTTAATTAGTGAATATTGCACATTTCACATCACATGATTGGTAAAATATATGAGCAGCATTTGTTAGTTAGTTATTTGGGCCTTAGGGCGCTTCGACCAGAGTTGATCATTCGCGCCCAGGGCAACATAAAGATGCAGTTGAAATGCACATACGTAATGTGCTAGTTTGGCAGATGTCATAGCATACCTTCAAGCAGTATTGTGATGGAACAGTGGGTAAGATGCCTGCTCCAATTACTGCAATATTTTGATGATGTCCATGGAAATATTGCAAAAAGGGACTGCCATGAAATGACAAATTGCAGGGACGATTTGGCTATACGCTATGAATATTACACGAGGTACACATGTTTTCAGGGTGATCTTTGTATGGAATGCTAGGCGTGTTGTGAATTTTAATGAGCTTACTTGCAGGGAGAATACATTGTGCATGTGTAGCAGTCCATGGAATTAATTATCAACAGGTGTAGTCAGACATGATCAACCATCCGCAGCTGTAGGCTGGCATGATCAATCATATGTGGGTGTAGAGCAACATAATCAGTGATCAGTAGATGTAGGCCAATGCCATCCAATATCATTGAACAGCATTTTGACGAAGCAGAGTGAGTCAGATTCCCCAAGTAATGGCTGCCATATTTTGAATATGTTGGTGGAGATCATGCAAAAAGGATGACTATCCAGTGGAAAATTGATTGATCCATTAGCTAGAACTGTCACGAAATTTAAAGGGAGGGAGGGCAGGGAACATTCGCGGGACTCAGGGCCACGCGGCATCACTAGACCGGCGGGCGACCCGGATCATATAATTGCTTCTCAGGCACAATGTAGCAGGTTGGAGCAGAAAAGTGGACTTGTCCCGGAAACCCAATTTATTGGGGAACACGATGATACCCAAATTATCGAGGTACCTGGCGGTACTCATAAGATCGGCTCTGGCGAATAATTCCTAACCCTATTGAGTATTTTAACTGAATACCTAGTGCCACACTCATGCTCCATGGTCAATTTGGAATAGTTTGGCGTATGCTTCATATTGAAAAGGACGAAAAAGTAACTGGAACCAATTATGTCGCGCTAGATCAGGCTCCTGGCCCACTGTGCAATGGTTCGATCGACACAAAATCAGCACCACATGGTGTAGCCACAACAATCACCAAGCACGAGTGCAATTGTTTCCGGTCCACGTGGGAATACTGAAAAGCGAAAGTTAGCTGTTTGCAACGTTTTTCACGATTCGGTCTGCCGCTGCAAAATGGCTCAAGATGGCGAAACGTGGTTGCTTTCACAGCCTGGTTCCACGTACCGGCTACACTTTTCACATCGCCTATCACCACGTGCTGTGTCAGTGCTAACACAATGATGCATGTGGTCAAGCATAGAAACTGTTCTCTTCGCACCCCTGTAACCCCTTGTAGGACATCGCTTTGGACGAAAAGTGGTGCACACGCCTACCCACATTCGTTGTCATGCGCACGGTACCTTATATTTTTCCCATCTCAAGTACTCTGGCTACAATCAAGGATGTCGCGAACCACTACCAAACGTGGTTTTCGTATTTTGCACTCAGCTTCATAATGGAACCTTTGTTAGTTAGTTATTTGGGCTTTAGGGCGCATCGATTAGTCATAATGGAACCTGCGATCGTCGGATTCGCTTCAGTTAATCATTTGGGAGTCGAAAGTTATCCAGGCGCACGCACTGCCATGCCAGCCAAACCTCCGCTAGAAGGATTACATAAACACCAATGCTACATTGCGCAAGGCCTGGTCAATCAGATGCAAGTAACGTCAATCCATAGTAAAGGTTCTGGTATACACACTTTCACGGGTCAATGCAGTGGTTAGCTGGCCATTAGCTGGCTGGCCAATCACGTGAAATGGTTTCGCTGGACCCAGGCAGCTTCAATTTGTTTCGTGGATAATTTCGAGACTAATCCCACGTTCGAATTATGTTACAACATTATTTACTTTCCCTTCTCCTGTGTTTCAACCGGTATAGCTCATAAACCGATGCACTGATTGACACGAAACCGAAACCAATGTATAGCTGCGACAATAGGCCTTTCGTTCAGCGGAGCGAGTGAGTTTTAGAGTTTCTAAATATTTATTTCTCTAAATTATTTGTGGTTCTTTCCAATACTCGAGTTTTACTTCCATTTATTGAGCGGGGGTACCTCTATTTAGGAAGCAACTACAACTGTTATGCAATAGCTAGGGATATTTTAACAATGCAAGACATTTAGAGGTAACTAAACGCATTGTCAGAACAGCTGGCGATTGTTTCTACAGTGACATGTGATGTTCACCGACTCCTAATCCGCATTGCCAAGGCGGGTTTGAAGCGATTTTTTTTATATCGGTCGCACCTGACTGTTCTCATAATCTTTTTCTGTGAAGCCATTTGTCAGCAGCAAATGGAAGGCAATTGGTGCGCTATTGTAGCGCACTACATACAAATGCCAGCAAAAACGTTGCTATCGTCCCCAGAATGGCGTTGGGGGCACTATATGGTGGATGCTTAATGATATTTCTTTGATATTGTGTTCATATTTACATGCTATATTTGTTATATTATATTTGCTTTTTTTTGTTCAGATGTATTTATGTTTTATACTATGATTTTATACTGATTTGATATCGACAGGCTGATAATGTGGCGATGTCTTATCATGATTTGCACATCATGATTCAGATAGCAAAAATGTTCCTAATATAGGCAGAGAACATGTAGAAATTAATCCTGCTTGGATATTTTCACGACCAATAGTGAATTTAGGGGTTCCATATACATGAATCCTTCAAGTTCCAATATAAGTTCCAATGGTCACGTCACCGGGGTATAATCTGTTGGTTGGTTATTTGGGCTTAGGGGCGCATCGACTGCGATGGTCATACAGCGCCTAGGGGTATAATCTGTCAATTCTCGAGAGTACATGAGGCTCTGCAGGATAAAATGTTGACTGTTAGTAAGCGGCTAAAAAGGCTCGTCAGGGTATATAATATTTCGGCTTCATTACCGATGTTGTCGTTCTTTCAGTTTCGAGACGCATCAACTGCATGCGTTATACGGCGCCCACAACTACAGTCAGTCGAGCCGGATATGCAGGTACTGGTGTCAAGTGAGGGACAAGAATGTGCATAATAACATGTTATGAGATTTCATGGTTAGGTTATTGTTTGTAGTAAGAAAATATTGGTGTCCATATGCTACATTTGTCGACGGGAGTACATCACGTTAAACCCAACCGCAGAAAGGAACGGGAATAATTCAGTAGCATAGTGTGATCCATCACCAAGCATCTCCACGAGGGTGAGCGATGAAGTTCCAAAGAAGCGACGACGTGCGATGAGAATATGAGCCAGACAGGTTATCATTGCAACGGAGACAGGCTAGTCGTCGCTCTTTCTCACAGAGAATGTTGCGATGTGAAAAGCACGCGTGTCCTATATGCAAACGGTACAGGATCACATCCTCACGACTCGATCGTCACGAGCACGACTGCCATACACCCAAGCGAGTTTTATTGCTTTCAGTTTGCTGACCAGGACAGCACCCCAGGAAGACTGCTACTTGTTGCAAAAATAGGCAAATATATATGGCGGTAAAAGTATCTTGCAGGGAGTGGTAAACGACACGTGCATTGTGCATTCGCCCAGCGTTTGGCTGTTGCGTCAGCGAGCTTGTTACCAACAATTTCCATGTGGCTTGGGACCTTGCACAACAAACTTTATGCCTCCTGAGCAAGGGAGGGAATTATGAGCAAAATGCGTTGTAAGCGTGGGTTAGGTGGGTAAAATATCTTCATTCTGGATGCGAGCACAGATAAGCTTTGCATAGAAAATGTTGGATTTTTGTCTGAGATAACTGAAGAAGTCACTAAACATTCTGTGATTTCCCAAACATTTAAACAAGAGGGATAGTTTTCCTGGCGCTGATGCTACCGATTACCTGTTCCTGAGTAAAATATGTCTCGGAGTTAGCTTCAACAGTTAATTACATATTTCCTTGCGGTTCACTTTGACTTGGTGACCTGAACCTTCGTAAGCGTCAGTGTCGGTTCGCAAAACAACACTCACTGAGCGTCTTCACCATGATGGAACAGTTGCCACAAAACGAATGTCTGTTGAATTAAAGCTCACTTGACCTTCGGAATCACTTGTACCCAGCTTGTGAGCTGAAATGATAAGTGCCAATGACCTCCAAACTCTACCAACCTTCTTCCTGAAGATAGGCTTCGTCTGGCCACCAAAGCCCGACTGCTTCTTGTCATACCGACGACGTCCCTGGGATGCGGGCCTCTCTTTGGACTTCTTATACTGGGCTACTTTGAACATCTTATGGGATTTGCAGCTCCTGCAGAACGTCCGCTTGGTCTTTGGAACGTTCACCTGCAATTAGGCAGTGTTAATATAAAGCAATTCCATATCACGCAGTGTGGCATTATCGTATCAATACATCGCATGGTGTCTTAAGGGATAATGCTATTCCTATTCTATAATATATAATGCCATGCTATTGCAGCTTTGAGAACAATGCAGTTCAGCACCAAACAAAGAACCCAAGCAACAAGTGAATTATCATGGTGATGATGAACTGAAATTAGGGGTGGTCGACAACGAGGTCTCATTGTGCAGCAAACTCCCAATGGAATACAAATACGTCTAATCATAATTCAACCTTACCAATGCTCTCTCCTACTGACCACTGACACCTTTTCATAATACGAACCAACTCTAATATGACCTGTGATCCTCCTAGACCCATGCCTGGACTGGCATACAACTGCAACCACATGGCGAAATTGCGATTATTGCATGGCTCGCCTCACTTGGACCCATCTACTGCCGCTACACCCAGGGGTGGATCTAGCCACGGTGCCTAGGGAAGGGAAGGGGGGAATTCCCAATGGCATTCACATGGCAAAACAAGAAGGGAAAATTGGAGCTTGAAATGTTATGGTGAAAACTGTTGTATCATTCATATGGACGATGCTCCACAAGTATGTCGACCCTCTTGAGAGGCACACAAACTGACCATGAAGAGCTGAAAAAGGTAACCAGCAAGTTCCGTACAAGAGTCCATGACCCCAGCATTACGGAAGGCAATGACTTGTGTACCAACCGCACCAATCCCCTGGCGAAAAAAAAACTCACCGCCGCCGATCGAGCCGGAAAGCGACCCGAGTCAGACAAACAGCAGCACCAACTGATCGGACAGAATTGGCGCAACTCTTTCAGAAGATGATACTAGCTTACGGAGACTTTGCGTAAACACGCGTGGATCGAGCGTCATTCCTACATACGCGCGACTCGCATATATCAGCACGAACTTCATTCACTGAACTTTCCACCACAAATCATATAATTCAAATACATTTTTATACCGAAATAATTTGTCCAACCTACTTTTAAATACATTCAATGAGGACCGCCCCCCCCCCATCAAAGGCAGCCCACTCCATTGATCAAACATTCTTTGATTGGACACTTGTTAGCATTTAACTGTCAGACAACTTGACTTAGCTGACCTGAATGATGTCCCCTATGTGATGCCCTAAATAGAAGAATGCACTTCAGATTGACATGATCTAACCGTTCTACAATTGTGAACATTTCCATCATATCATCCCTCAATATATTGAGTGAGCACATATATATTGGCATAAGCCTCCATGCTGCCAAAATCCATGGTAAGTAACACTTAAAAGGTTATTTCCTATCAAGACGGGTCTAAATATTCTCCTGGACAAGTTTTTACACACCTTAGACGAGTGAGGTTAAACTGACTAGTCTGTAATTTCCCACACACATGTTGCCTGTTTTGAAAATTGGTACATTTGCATCATGTAACCCTTCAGGAAGTTAAGAATACCAAAGAACGCACCTGAAAATGGCACATAGAGGAACTGCTAAAACTTGAGCACACTCCTGCAACTTCATTTGGTTTGATTTTCTGCAACTGGTTTGATTTGGCAATGGCTTTATGGCAATTCAATTGGGTACAATTGGCATCTTCCATCAGGTAGGGAAATTGGCCAAATCCCCAAATGGGCCCCACTGCATGCTGGCAGAAAATGTTCTCACATGCATGCTATTGGCTACTGAGCAGTATTCCATCAGGTTATATCAATTATACTGCATGCAGTACCAGTCAATCATAGCTCAGCATGCCTGTCTTCCAGAAATCCATGACCAATGGCAGGAGAGGGAAGGTCAGCACTTTGGTTGTGCATCTTCATCTCAGTTGTAAAACTGAGACTGTGGAATACAAGCTACTAGATGCATATCAAAGGTCCAATTGTGGAATATTAGTTGCAAAACTGTTAAATGTATGTCTTCTTGAAGCAAAATAATTTGGCCAACGCTATTCTACAGTGATTGATTCTGTATGCCAGGAAGTTTGGGTGCGCATTAATTTTAATGAGAACTTCATGCTCAGAAAATTCCTGGTCACCCAATATCTCTATGAACTGCAGTGCTTTCGAACAGAATGTGGAGCATACAGAATTGGGCTGCTGAAATAAACAACTAGATATGGATGCAATGCTTTCATGGCATCACAAACCCTTGCTGTGAGGTAGGTGTATGACTCACTTTGATTCAAGGATACCAAAAGTTGAATGCCAGTAGAAAGTGAGAGGTTTTACTGTAGGGCAGTGTGAAGCTAACATGGAACCATCTCAGTGGCTCCAGTTCAGTATCCCTTTCAACTCCCTCTCCTCATCAGTATCCCTTTGGTTATTGGTTTTACGACACGTCGACCGTTGAGTCATGTAGCGTCGCCAATCTCTCACGCCGATTGGTCGCGGGCGAAGAGTAGCGACAGGCGAGACTCGAACCGACAACCTTTCGATTGTAATACGAGCATCTTACCCCTAGACCACTCGTCCCTCATCAGTATCCCTTTAAACTGATTCTGGGACAGGGGCAGATACAAGGGGTGCTGGGGGCATATGTCTCCTCAGGTTTTCAGCCAGAATTGTGCCTTGAAAGAAGTCTGCGCTTCAGTGTGCTCAAATGCCCCCTCAAATTTTGCAGCCAGAAGCACCTCTCCATAGACAAAGTTCCACATGACAATTCCAGATGGTCCAAATGGACATTCATTGCATGAGTAGGCTTTAATTGAGTTGGTTGGTTATTGGTTTTACGACACGTCGACCGTTGAGTCATGTAGCGTCGCCAATCTCTCACGCGATTGGTCGCGGGCGAAGAGTAGCGACAGGTGAGACTCGAACCCACAACATTTCGATCGTGAGACGAGCATCTTACTCATTTTTCCTTTAAAGACCATTCTCAGGTCCCGAAAATTGCAAGGTCTTTAATTGGAAAAACGGGGGGGGGGGGCCCCCGCTTTAATAGGCATTAATTGAGTATGTCCCCCTCCTTACATTCATAGACAAATATTAGTGCATCAAGCAACATATATGATAGTGTAAAACAATCGTAAAGTGCAACATTAACCAACAGCCCTAACTGTGAACAACTGTGATAAGGTTAAAAGCAAAACCATGCCAGAATTCAAACTCCCACCACTGGCATAGAAGGCTGATGCCTTAACCAACTCTGCCATCACCCAGATGGGGCTGGCCAGACTACTCGTTGCAGAGCATGCTGACTAGAGATCTTTATTGCTTTGCAGATCTCAGAGAAATAGTGTACGGTTGTTAAGCACTGCCTAATTACAATTACAATAGGCACTCAGTCTAATGTAATTTTTTTCCCCATCTCCAAGCAACAATTTGTGTCAATGAAAAAGCTGCAAGTTGATTGAAATCAATTCTTATTAATGTTAAATGTTGTATGATATACATCTTCAGTCCATATATGGAATGTTTTAGTTGAAGCCAAGAGTGACTTGGAAGGATCCAAAGCAACTAGATGGGGAGCAAGTTGCTGCTGTAAAACTGCATTCCTTTTATTAAAAAAAAAAAACATCAAAAGCATGTAAAACATCTTCCCTCTTTAGGCTTCATTCAGATGGTCCTATGAGGCTCCTAAGCTCCATCACTATGACTGATTTCACCCAAATTCTTCCGGACTATGCTCTTTATGTCCTATATCAGCCTGATGCATTAGATTGCTAGCCATTTATTTGGATTACGGTCAATTGAACCCAAATTTGTGATCATTTAAGACAATCTATGAAATCAGATCCTTCATTGCTTGGGTTTTGGGATGAATGAGATCGATGATGGTAATTTTTTTTATAAAAGGGGTTTTTTTGGAATTCTGGATTTTTGTATATCCTCAGAAAACAATGTTTATGAACGTGATTCGGAAGATGCGACCACTTGTTTTTGATGCTTGTGCTTACCTTTCAAGTTGAATGATGACATCATAGGCACGTTGTTATAATTGTACAAATCTACAAGGGTTTCCCAGAATACCACAATTTTCTATTTATATTTTACTGAGTACCATGGAAGCAGTAATTTTCTTGACATGATTAGGGGAAATTCAACATTCCATGCAGTTGATTAAGCACTTCTTCACATTGAAAATACTTATGGGCACAATATGGCCATAGTTGTTGATGTTCACTAAAGCCAAAATAACAAACTAAAATTGAAAAATTTAGTTTCTGCATTTTTCCTCAGATATCTCACACAAGAAAACATGCCAACCAACACCACAACAGAATCATACTGGAAAGACAAGCCACCACCCTTCCCTGCCAGAATATATTACATTTACAATGGGAACCTGTAATTTTAATGGCATAATAATTAAATAGGAAAACCTAACCTAATATAATCAAACCCACCCTAATCTAAACTAATACTAAAATATTATCCTGACTTCATCTGTAAGCAGGGTGGGAATAAAGGCACTTCTTAAGAGATTCTATCTCTGAAAACATTTTTGCACTCCGGGTTCATACTGGATAGGATGGGCTTCACATGTACTCCGACACAAATGTGGGAACAAAGATATCAATAAAAACAAACACAGAACGACACCCAAAAAAACACTGGTTATTCCACTTACGGTCACCACTCAAACTAATCACTTTTTGTAGCAGTCAGCAGCCGGACCACAGCTTCACACACGCAATCAATCTCAACCACCAGAATTGCCGACAACAACGCGCCAACAGCAACTTGCAAGATGATGTGCATGCGCACTGAGAACACTGTTCTCCGGCTCTGGAGCGGCGTCTCGCAATACCTGTGTTCCTGCCACCCTATAGTGGGAAACTTAGTTTTAAGTTTGAATAGTTTTAAGACGTCTCCGGAGTCCCGGAGGCCACCGATCAGAATTGGCTGCATTGGCGTTTTCTGTTCTGAAATCTGTCTGTCAACCAATCAATGCAAGGTATTTTGTATGACATCATAACCATTAGCAACTTTGAACACATGGTTAACAGTGTCCACACAAGTTAACAGTAAACACAGGACCTTGACTGATCCTTTGCTTTGATCATATCGAACTGTGGCGTGTGCGGTACCAGAGCTGCGTTCGTATTACGTTGGAAATTGGCTGCATAGCTAGGTATGCGCTCTGAGCTGACGGTGAAGTATTTTTGTTTGTTTTTCATATGGCTAGCCTTGTACTGAGACCAACAGTGAAAGGAAAATGCATTTCTCCTGTGAGTTATAAGAAACGAAACAGTGCTTATTATTACGGGTCACTGCCGGGCGGTGCCATCCATTGTTCACTTCTTTGTTCGTATGTTTTGGCATTTGATTTGACCAAAAATGAGAATATTACTTATGCAAATTATGTAGGTACTGACTTAGGTTTTTCCAGTCAGTTACTGGTAAACAGATTCCATGCATAAAAATAATGTCCATGAAAATGTACTCCGGAAGAAATCGGTATGCACTCCGACTCCCAACCCGGAAAGAAAGTTTCCCACTCTGTCTGTAAGTCAAATCCCATTTGGTGCCACCTTCTGTTTTCTGTGTTCTTGTGAAATAATAGGTAAATATCAAGACCTAGGTAAAATGTGATTTGTTTGAATTTTTTCTAATACACTGCATTTTAATGTAAAAATGACTATGCGACCACTCATTTTCTCCGCAAATGATTACTTTTTAGTTGGCAAACAAATACACCATCATAAGCTTCACTCTGCAAATATAGCACATTGCGTATAATTATCCGTACCTGGTGTGTCACAGACATAATAAAGAAGATATTCAACACTTCATACACTCAATTTGGTTGGTTATTGGTTTTACGACACGTCGACCGTTGAGTCATATAGCGTCGCCAATCGGTCGCGGGCGAAGAGTAGCGACAGGTGAGACTCGAACCCACAACCTTTCGATTGTGAGACGAGCATGTTACCCCTAGACCACTCGTATACACTCAATAATACTGACATCAAAAACATTATGTATCTGCCTTAATTCCACAGTATCTCCGAGAATGAATACTCGCAACACGCAGCTCCAGCAACCGTCGATAAGGGCAGAAAATTCCTTGTGATGGTGCATTATTTTATTTGTAATATATTTGATGACATCAGGGCCGAAAAATTTGTTTCAGACGATTCTGGTTTTCTGGTTAGGTTAGGTTAGATTATATTATGATGTAATATACTTTATATATTATGCTACGTTATCTTAGTCTAGGTTAGGTTAGGTTATTTTGATCTATTTTATTAGGAAAAATAAAATAAAATAACCTAACCTAGACTAAGATAACATAGTATAATATATAAAATATATTACATCATAATATAATCTAACCTACCTAACCGGAAAACCAGAATCGTCGGAAACAAAATTTTCAGCCATGACATCAAATATATTACAAATGAAATAATATGCCATTGCAAGGAATTTCCGGCCCCAAACGACGGTTGCTGGTGCGGCGTGTTGCGAATATTCATTCTCAGAGATAATGTGGAATTAAGGCAGAAACATAATGCTTTCGATGTTAGAGTATTAAATCAAGTGCATGAAGTGTTGAATATCTTCTTTATCACATCTGTGACACACCAGGTATGGATAATTATATGCGATGTGCTATATTTGCAGTGAAGATTATGATCGTGTATTTGTTTGCCAACTGAAAAGTAATCATTTGCAGAGAAAATGAGTGGTCAGTCATTTTTACGTTAAAATACCATTTACTTCTTAAAAATAAAATATCACATTTTACCTAGGTCTTGATATTTACCAAATAATAGTGGTGCACAATAAGTGTGATAAAGAGGTGGAAACAAAGCATTTTTGACATTAAGAAGTGTTTAATCAACTGTGTGGTGTTGAATGTCCCTTTCATCACATCTGAAAGGCACCAAGTGAGGGGTGGATAAATTATTGCACAAAAAAATGGTGCAGCATGGATGTCACATCATATAAATGATCTCTATGATCAACGAAGAGGTAGGCACGAGTGGCAAAAACGAGTCGTCGCATCTTCCAAATCACATCAATACAGTATTCCAAAATGTATTACCATTCATCAAAATAATACCTAGATCACTGATGTGACCCATGTTTATGTAATGGGATTGGTTGGTTATTTGGGCTTACGGGCGCATCGACTGCGTTGGTCATACAGCACCCATATGTAATGAGATTATCACAGAAGAAAAACAAATAAACCATACAACTACTTAGCCACATGCTTGATCATTCTGAACTGTCATGCACAGCAGGAATAATAAAATGCAGCCGCACACAATTACCATGTTGATGGACACACAAAGAAAATGAAGTTTACTTTCTATCAATGTCAATGAAAGTTTCCACAAATTGCTTACAAAATGTCTTGCCACTTGTTGCTTGCAGATAAATCTACACCTAACTATGCTTTCATCAACATAGTCAACACATCTTCCCTTTATAGGTTTAATTCATATGGTCTCATGTGGCTCCTAAGCTCCACCACTATGACATTGATTTCACACAAATTCTTCCTGACTATGCTCTTTATGTTCTTCATCAGCCTGATGCACCAGATCGCTAGCTATTTATTTGGGTTAATGGCAATTGAACCAAAATTCGTGATCATTTATAGACCATATACGGAATCG
Source organism: Ashinkailepas kermadecensis (assembly GCA_034440615.1). Classification (NCBI taxonomy): domain Eukaryota; kingdom Metazoa; phylum Arthropoda; class Thecostraca; family Neolepadidae; genus Ashinkailepas; species Ashinkailepas kermadecensis. Next base: position 351,143 of record JAOTOM010005028.1, read on the forward strand.
GATCCCCGTTCAGGTCTCTGGGATGAATGAGATCAATCACCGATGTGACCCATGTTTGCGTAATGCGATTATCACGGAAGAAAAACAAATAAACCATACAACTACTTTGGCGTATGCTCGATCATTCCGGACAGTCATGCACAGCAGAAATAACAAAACGCAGGCGCAAACAATTACCATGTTGATGACTGCACGAAGGAAAGGAAGTTTACTTTCTATCGATAATGTGTAGGAAGAGTTGCTGAAACAGTTTTCACAAATTGTTTATCAAATTTATTTCCACTTGTTACTTTCAGATAAATCTACACCTAGCTATGCTTTCGTCAACATAGTTAAACAAAAATGATTTTTACACGTAACTGGTGCATTTGTAAAACTCGCTCTGGTCTATACAAGCTTTGAAAGATGGAAAAGTAATATTGTGCGATCGCGTTTTAAATAAATTGGCTTCCCAAAGTTGTTTCAATTACTTCATTTTCCTTCATAAAATAACTGAATATCAATAAAAGGAACAGATTCGTATTACATCTTTTCCATAAATTTTGATTGACGTCTATCGATAGAAATTTGTTGACCGGAAGTTTATACACGAATTGGCCGTACTGTACTCCATAAACCAAAATGATACCCTGAATTACTCCAAAAACAAGTAAACGTGAGACTAGTAATTTCCGAATATAAAAAAGCATATTTGAGTCGGAAAAAAACAACTGCAATTCCCAATTGTGAAATATTCTTTCTACAACTGAAAACTACTGCAAAGCTGGCTTGAGATAACTCCTGAACGCGAATTCCCTGCCCGCGACCTAAGCGCCATCACTCGGCGCTGTTCAAAGCTCGTATAGTTGGTCGTGTGTAGGCGCTCGCGTGAAAATAAAGAATATTTAACCATGAGTGAGACTGAGAGCAAGAAAGATCTCGGTAACGGCAAGGCGGAAAAGGGAGATGTCAAAGGAACGAAACGCGCAGCTGAGGTAAGAATTACTTCCCTTAACTGCCAATCACACCGAGTACCGGTACCCGCACGTGCTTTGGCTTCTGTTGCTTCTCATTGCAATCATTTGCCTTCTGAAAGAGTTTTTATTGGCATTTATAAAGTGATTGTGCATGGTGCTTCGATATGTGTGTCTTCCATTTCGCATGGTGCTACGCATGCATGATTCTACGCAGTATTTGTGGTCCACCGCCTTTATGGTTCATCCCGCCATTTTCGGTGTAGCCTCTACCCGGGTGCAGCATTGTTGCGATGTGCGTATGGATGTTGTTGGTGACGTATGTTAGTTATTTGGGTTCTATGGCGCGTCGACGTCACTAGGAGACGGATTGTTTGTGGCAATGGCAGTTCCAGGAATTTTGATCATTGGCTTGTCTGGATTGGTGCCACATCTTACATTTTGTTTTTCTTTTTAGGCCGGGGTAGTGCACTCTAGCCTTCTACAGGGGTTGCCTTTTCTACTCTGGTGTGTTGCTACATGACTGCTGCAGTCGATGCACCCCTACCCCCATCTCCCATCCCCCCCCCCCACCCCCCCCCCACCCTACCCTACCCCAACCCAACTGCCAATGGATGAAAAAAGTTGGGGGTTCACTTTAGGGTAATCTTTACCTTTGGGCCGACATATACTGCCAAGGTTAGTGATTTGTAAGGAGGTGCACAGTGACGTCACAGGAGTCTGGTGTCGATGACGGGCACTAACATAACCTGACTTAACCTAACCTAAATTAACCTAACCCAACCTAACCTAACACATCGACACCCAACTCCTGTGACGTCACTTCCCTGACTCCTGTGACGTAACTGTACACCTCTTTACAAATCACGAACCTTGGCAGTATGTGTCGGCCGAAAGGTAAAGAAAGCCCACTTTAGTATCCTGGAGGGGTGCATATCTCTTGGGGGCACATGATTCCTGATTTTCCTCCTGCATCTGCCAGTGGCAAGTAGTGAACATTCATGGTGGATGTGGGTGCTTTTCTGGTGTGTATGCTGAAGACTGATCATTAACTGGGCTATCTTGTCCTTTAAGGTGTTTTATTAAGTCTTATATTTTTCCAGTACAATGTTTATGATTGTGATTGAGATATTGTGACCATTGATATCCTATGCAATGCTTACATTTCAGTAGGAAATTTTGTACCACCAAACAGAGCTTGGAGATAGAAAATATAACATGGCAAATCATGTTTTTATAATGTAGCAGTCTAACCTGGCCTAGCCTACCTGTTTTCAAGAAAAAAAAATCCTTCAACATTTTCTACATATCAAAAATCCCAACCCATCCAAACCTAACCAAGCCTGACTAGTTTTGGAAGAAGAACAGTTCATAATATTCCTTTTAAAAAATGGTGAAAATGGGATGGAATTTCCTATTTTGAAATCCTAAACTTTACCAAACCTAATTACTCTGATTTATGGAGGCAAAGTGAGTGTTAAGCTTGTCTTGTGAACACCCAGAGCAAATTAATACCATTTATTGTATGGCAAGGCTGGTGCCTACCAGTAATCATTGGCTTAACATAACTTCTTCATCTCAGTTCTTGTGGTCATATAGTCTGGCATCAACATTATTTGTGCCTTTGGGTGTATCAATATGATTTGGTCATATGGCATCAATAGTCTCCAATCAAAGTTGGTGTGGGTCACAGGCAGGGTGGGAATTAAGGCAATTCTTAAGAGATTCTATCTCTGAAAACATTTTTGCACTCCATGTTCATACTGGATAGGATGGGCTTCACATGTACTCCGACACAAATGTGGGAACAAAGATATCAATAAAAACAAACACAGAACGGCACCCAAAAAAAAACGCTGGTTATTCCACTTACGGTCACCACTCAAACTAATCACTTTTTGTAGCAGTCAGCAGCCGGACCAGCAGCCGACAACAATGCTCCAACAGCAACTTGCAAGATGATGCGCATGTGCACTGAGAACACTGTTCTCCGGCTCTGGAGCCCCTTCTCCAAAAAGGGTTTTTCCCCCCCTGTGGGAAACTTTCCAGTTTTAGGGTACTCGAGTTGGCTTTAGCTTTTTGTCTGAAATCAGTCTGTCAACCAATTGATGCAAGGTATTTTGTATATGACGTCATAACCATTAGCAACTTTGAACACATGGTTAACAGTGTCCACACAGGTTAACAGTAAACACAAGACCTTGACTGATCCTTTGCTTTGATCACATCCACAACTGTGGCGTTTGCGGTAGCGGAGTTGCTTTCGTATTACGTGGGAAATTGGCTGCGTAGGTAGGTATGCACTCTGAACTGAGGGTGAAGTGTGAAGTATTTTTGTTTGTTTTTCATATGGCTAGCCTTGTACTGAGACCAACATTGAAAGGAAAATGTGTTTCTCCTGTGAGTTATAAGAAACGGAACAGTGCTGATTATTACGGGTCACTGCCGGGTGGTGCCATCCATTGTTCACTTCTTTGTTCGTATGTTTTGGCAATTGATTTGACCAAAAATGAGAATGATACTACTTATGCATATTATGTAGGTACTGATTTAGGTTTTTCTGGTCGGTTACTGGTAAACAGATCCCATGCATAAAAAATATAATGTCCATCAAAATGTACTCCGGAAGAAATCGGTATGCACTCCGACTCCCAACCCGGAAAGCAAGTTTCCCACTCTGGTCACAGGCTCGTTTATATAATAATGGATATGTATCCATCATGAGGCTGGACAGCCATGATTTTATGAGTTGAGGAAAGGATGTAAATATGATCTCAAACTAAAAGCATCAAAATCCTGAGGAATATGGTCATCAAAATTGGCACTCATACCAATCCCAAGGTAAGGAATCAACTGAATGTTCAATTTTCAGTGTATCACAAATCCTCCAGACAATTATTTTTAGTTATATCCTGGCACCTAACTGAGGAAATTTAGAGACACCACCCATCCTACTCCTGGACTGATGTCCTTGCATATATTGATCAGTGGTGTTACAACATTTATTGAAGATAAAACATGCAGGTGGGAGGGAGGGTCCTTACCTTCTTCAAGAGCAGGTTTAGTTGCATTAGGTGTTTTATTGGGAACATTTTAAGGAAGGTTGTTTGAAATGTTTCCAGTTTATTTTACTGAAACAGAAGCTTATGCACTAGGCTAGGCCTAACCTAACTCTTGGCCCCTTTTTGGTGTTAACTTGCTTCCAAGCTGAACATTAAACATTTGTTTGCATAGGAAATGAGTGGTTGCATCATCTTTCATGTTCACCAATATATAGGAAAACCAAAGAATTTATACAACACCCTTAAGCACAAATTTGAACAAAGTTTTGCATGTATGGATTTTTATCACAAAAAAAATATACTGAAGATGTGCACAGCCCCACCCACATTCAAGCCGAAATAAGACTAAGACAAAAATGAGTTAAGTGGAGGTAAATTTCTTGTGCTTGGTGAACCCTTACCCACACTGTCTCAGGGGTTCTTTTTATACCTCCCTAATGTTTCCTGTGGGCAGTGAAGTAAGGCAGTGCACCAAAGTTTACCAGGCAATTGTAAAAATTTTGAACATTAAACAAATTTCCCCCCCCCCCCCAAAAAAAAAACTAACCTAGCCCAATCTGTTTTTCAGGAAAAACATGTTCTGAGTTTCTTTTTATTTCAATGTTTTCCAAATCAAAACAAACCTATTCCCTTTGTTTGCTTTCTGGAAGTAGAATGTATGTCAACCCTTTTGCAGGAATATCCTGAGGCACAATAATACAAAGTGGAATGCTATTTCCTATGTAATTGTCTGGGGGGTTGGGTTTTTATTTTGCAATCCAAGATGTGGAGTGGAAAATGCTTTGGTAATCAAGTATGAAAAGGATGTTATTCTTCAAACCTGTGACATCAGTATCTGTTTGCAATTCCCAGTGAAAGAACACTATCACAGAACAGTTCATTATCAGTAAGCACCATTCAACATGCAAAGGAGAAGAATGAAATTATAATTTTCTGGACAGAACAATGTTCTGGATGTCAAAAGTCAGCCAACAGCCTATTTTTCCAACCCTTCAGTTGTTTATATAGAAGCCCCTGATAACAAATTGAGTACATGCATCAATTAGACTTCAAGCTTGCCTAGCAGCTTCTTCCTCTATTGTTTTGTTGGTAAGTCACATGGAAGCAAAGTATCCTCTATGTAAAATCACACCACTTCGCATTGACAAAGCATGTGATTCAGGCTTTTTGGTGACATGATAATATAAGATCCAACATCAGTAGATTTTTGCATCAACCTTGGTGTATTGTGTAACTGGCATTTTATGGGTGTATACCATATTTAATATTTATTCCTTTCAATGAACCAAATTGCTTCGGTTCAGCTGATAATTGAAGGATGACGTATTGGTCGGTTTTAAGGGCTGAAGTTGCCGAGTTTAGGCTTGTCAACCAGCCTTTTCAGTAATCTGATCTGAAGGCTAGTTCCATATCGGCATTGGGCTCGTCTGTTGTGGATTTAAGTTCCGAATAGGACTAGTGGACAAGCTCTTGTACGTTGTGACCAGGTGAACTAAGTGACCTTGACCAGTCGCTAAACGTCTCCCCGGTCGCGTGGGACAGCAGGTTGGTCGGATGGCAGCGTACAAGAAGGCATCAACTGGGTGCTATTGTTCTCAAGGGAACATCTAGTTGTGTGTAGTATTTGCGGGCCCTGCTCCATATCTTGAGATTTCACGATTTGTTATCGCTATCCTACATCTATTTTATCTCCGAAGCCACTATGCAAAATGACCCCAAGTCCTTGGCGCCCTAAAGCACCAATCTAACATGAAGCTCCTGTGCAATCCTGTTTACTGTTACCTACAGGATGATATTGAGGCGAAAAAACTGAAGACTGTAAACGGCGAGGAAGAAGACCTGGGCGAGGAGGAGGAGGCTCTGGAGGGAGAGGACGAGGAAGATCTCGGGGAAGACGACATCGAAGGTGAAGAGGATGAAGGTAAGTGTTGACTGGTTGACATGATGCTGAAAATGGTCATGCTATTGATTATGGCCCAATCCGTTCATTGAAGGTTCGTGCTCTGGCAATATGTTTTGTTATTGTTCAGTGTTTTGAAACACTGGATTGATTCAAAGAGGTTCGCGGGCTCACATGTTTGCGGTATGGTGACGTTGACAGAGGACGTAGAAGGTGAAGAGGGCGAGGAGGAGGACGGAGAAGAAGAGGAGGAAGGTGGTGAGGAGGAAGGAGAGGATGCATAATCTGTGTAGCTGCAATTCATCTGGACTGTAATGCGTCTCGAGTCCGGCTCCACTCGCAAGGCGTGCGGGCGGGCATTCGCGCCATCCGACCAGCTCTGATTTGGGGAGGCTGGTGCCGTCATGGGTGCAGTGATGTCCGGCCACTGGAAGAATCAATTTTATCCATCAGCCAGCGACAGACGAGATCACAAAGCGTTCTCACCCCTCGTCTGAGTCTCCATCTGTGTCATGTAACTTATTCCTTCTCGATGTGTACAAGTAGAGGTATGTTTTTAGGACACAGTGCGCGGGGTCGTGAAGCAATGGAGTGAGGTGTGATGCTCATCCCCAGTACCCGCCCCTTCACGGTATCGTGTGCGAATTGTGTTGGTGTCTGGGTATCACCCATGGCATGCTGTATAAGGAAATAAATTCCTTCCCCTACTCACCCGATACGGCGAATAATACTTCACGGATCCTCACTTCTCATCGGTCACCGACTGCTGCAATTTGTTGCTCCAGCTAATGTCGCTCATCATTTTGCATAAACTGCAGAATCACAACGGGTTTCATTTGGCGAGAGGGAGAAGGCTGAATGGCAGGTGTGCCGGTGTGTCCTTCGGAAGTGATCGCCATCGCTGCTGGGACATCCGGATCTCAACATGGTTTGTCCGCATGGTTTTTGCCGTATGAACGTCTGCGCCATTATTATAGTACCGTTTTCTAATAAAAACAAAGAATACAGCATGTGTGTTTGAAATGCATGCTGCTTTTTTTTGGACGTGGTTCCGCTTGCTGGCCTGGTGCCGTGCTCGGCGGTTGTGTTAGTTGGAGCTGTTGCCAACAGATGGCTGGCATGTGGTGGCTGGCCGGTGTTCCAAAGATAGCCGGTCGGCTATTGACAGTGCAGGGTGGGCCGCCACAGAACGCAGTTGGCCGTGCGTCATTTCCGCAACAAGCGTGTTTTCGGCAAGTATGGATTTGTCCAGTTACGCAGAAACGACTTCTTGAGAGGTTGGGGGAGGGGTCCTCGATCATATTTGGCCATCATGGCCGTGGTCCATGATTAATGAGAATCAGATAAAACCATTTGCTGTGTTTTGACTCCAGCGGTTGCGGGGTCATTGGCCATTAGGTGTATCATGGATCTGCAGGTGTCGCATTGAACCGAGACAGGTTCATGCAGGAAAAGTTTCTGTTGCGTTCAGGGGAGTGAATGTTTGTTTATTTAATGCGTGAATGACATTCCCTTCTTCACGTAACGTTTGCGATATTCCATAGGACGGCACCAGCAGTCGCGAGACTATCATTGCTTTAGTGTTATTGCAGGGCCGGGGTTGGGTGGGCGGTATCAATAGCCCTTGCAGTAGCTAAGACAGGCCTTCCACATTGTCAGAATGCGTTAGAAGAGTTTCTACGCTTCAGGGTCCCAGATGAGGCCGCCTACCGACCAGAGGGTGCCATCACCACAGGAGGATCTTGGCGTAATGTCCCACCCTCTAAGCACTCCATGCTCTCATGCTGAAAGACAATCGCAGAAAATCTACCCCTTCATTCAGGTTTTTCCTCCGCATTACGTGTCGCGATGTTTGGGGCACCCTCTCCCGGCCGGGTGCGCATGTCCCCAGCGCCCACTTTTTCGTCCTTGGTTGAGTTCGTCGTAGAAGAGCCCAAGTAGTGAGAATTACTTCATATATATATATATATATCCAAATATATAATGTGAGCAAATTGCTTCCTACCCTGACCCGCTATCCCGCCTTAAAAAATGCAGGTGCAAGAAGCGCATTAGTTACATTGCGGATTAGAAAAGCCAGTAGTCTGACAGTTAAAAAATGAAGAAAAAACTAATTGATTTACATAGTCGATGCGCCCTAAAGCCCAAATAACTAACCAAAAAGAGTTTTAATGTACAGGGCTGGCGTGAGCCCGTGGACATCAGGCTCCGTGTGATGTATAAACATGTGTAGATAACTAATCAAAACATACCAAAAATTTCCATTTTACCTACGTGGTTTTTTAAACTGGATAAATTTAGTGAGCATAGTACTACCAAAAATTAACTGAGCATGTCCGATTTGGTGCCAATCCAACGAAAACTTGATTTCGTGTCCAGCGAAAAAAAAAAGCTAGCTAGGATTGGTGGCGCACCTAGCACTGGCGTCAAGTGAGCCCTCTCCAACTTACATGGGCCATTCCCAGTCCTCGACAAACCTGTCTAGCTTTCAGGGCAGCTCCAAGGGAGGCCGGCCCCACAATGTCTGGCAAACATCGCCAGTTCTTCGAACTCCCTATTTTGGGTGGCTCTGTTCGTCCCTCAATTTCCCTCCCGAGCCTCGGAAGCATCAGTCAGGTTCGCTCTAGGTCTCAGGAGACCTCCCCAGTACTTTACAGTCTTTCGGGCCAGCAGACATTCTATTTTGAAGCTGGCTCTCATTTCTATGGCCCTCTCAAGCCGCTAGGGGCCCTTCCTAGTTATTGACAGCTCTTGTGGTTTCAAAAACATTGTAGCTTTGAGGCCGGTCCTCGGTATTCCTCAGCAATCGCCAGCCAAGAGGGATTTATTAATTTCCCAGGGGACCTTTTCATCCGCTAGGGGCCGCTGTCAACCGCAGAAGAATCCCAGTAGAGTCCTCTGACTCTCATGAGAGCCTCTTCGTCCCTCATGGTCCTCTCCTGCTTTTAAGAGCCCTTCACAACCCTCAATAGTTCTGTTATGTCTAGCTCTCATCCCGGGGAATTGCAGACCTGAGGTGAGCCCTGACTAGTCCTCTTCGGGTCTTAGGAGTCCTGTGCATCCCTCAGGGGCCCTTTCAAACCCAGAGCACCCAGCCCTCCCTGGCCCTCGGGCGCCCTATTTATTCCTCAGCTGTTAGGGACCCATTCCAGCTGAGAGTGCTCCTTCCAGCTGGCATGGACATTCCAGCTCTCTGGCGGGAATTCGCTTGCTTTCACGGCCCTTGCCAGCCCTAAGGGTGGACGTCTTCGGGTATCAAGTTCCACAAGCTGTTAGATGTGTTAATTTGTCCTGGGTTATGCTTCTACCCCTCGGAGTGGTCGCCTGGAGGGCACCATCGGAATCGCTAGGGGGTGGGTGCCTCTCAGAGCAGTGGCGTTTCCAAGGGCTTGGAAGTGCCACTATTTTTTAACAGTGTGGACCCTCTATGGGCTTAGAGGCCCTTTACGTAGCACCAGGAACTCTCCGCTTCGGCCCGGATCGTCTCCGTAGCTCTATTGGCTTGAGGCCCGCTGCCAGCTCTGAGCCCCTCTCCATCAGCGTAAGCCAAGGCCGACCCAGTGTCTGCGCGTCCGGTCCGGGGCGCCCATCCGTCGGCCAAATGGCCCTTTCGGACGGCCCGAGGTCCTCTCCTGGGCGCTGTATGACCAACGCAGTCGATGGCCTTAAGCCCAAATAACCAACCAACCAACCTCTCCGCAACTAGGGCCCACTCCGTCGTGTCAGGGGTCCTCTTTGACGTCCCATGGCCTTTTCCGGCAAGCCGTCGATTTTTTGTCGATTTTTTTTTGCAAGCACTTGGGCCTTGTCCATCAGATCAGGGCCCCTTTTTCCGGCTTGGGCTCCGTCGTCAGCCCAGGGGTTCTTCACATTTTCTCAAGGCCTCTCCATGAGCCCGTGGGCCCTTTCAACAATCTTGGGCCCTCTCCGTCGATCTAGAAGCCCTTCACCTTAGCCCAGTCAAGGGCCCTCAATCAACGTCTTCCCCTTCCATCAGCCTGGAGCCCCTTCCGTCAGTCCAGGTGCCTTTCACGTCGACCCAGGGACCCTTCAAGGCGGCCGCCTAGAGGGCCTCCTCCGACCCTCCAGGGGGACTGCCCCTTGGCCACGTCACTGCCATGGTGGTGACAATCTGTTGATGTCTAGGGGAGACTGACGCTTTGCTGACATCCAGGGGAGGCAGTCATGCCCAGCTGACGTCAGCGGGGGATGGGGAAGGCGGTGACATTGTCGACATTCAAGGAAGACTGACGCTCTGCTGACGTCCAGGGGAGGAAGTGATCCCCTGCTGACGTCCAGGAGAGATATTGACACTGCCGACGTCCAGGGAAGACGTGAGCTACCGATCCGCTATAGTGCCGCTGCTGCCATCTGTTGGCACCGGACGGCGGCTCGCACAAACTCGTGCCCGATCAATGGTTGGGCGATTGATCGAACAGCGACGGGGTTCACCGTTACGCCTAAGCCATTCGTACATTTTGCTTCCAAGATGAATTCTGGAAATCATGAGAAAAAAATCAAAACTCCACAGGGATTTTCTTCATTTTGCCATGAAGGTACAAGTTGCGGAAGCGGTCGGCCCATTTAGGCACGAAGGCAGTGCCTCACCTGAGTAAAGCTGGGAAGTATTTTTGTAGATTATTTTCGTACAAATTGATGCTTTCATCCACTCGAAAATAGCAAGGTTGAAAAACTCGACACAAATATGCGTGGGTGACTCGTAATTATAGTGAAAATTTACATTCACATACGTTCACATTTACATCTCAACTTCAAAACAGGTCTATCACTGGTCGGCAGTGGCAAGCTTCTGGCAGATATCGCCATATATTGCGCTTTCGTTTCATAATAAGCGCAGAGTACGCAGCCTTTTTGGAATGCAGTCCATTGCACTCTCAACGGAGATCGCTGCATTGAGGTAGGTACATCGGGCCATGTTTTACACAAAAAATGTTCCCATTGATTAGTGAAATTAAGGAAATATGTGGCATGGTAGGACAGAAGCAAGCTACCTACCCACCCACTTAGGTAGGTACGAGAAGTGGCATATACTAGAACCGAAAGCTCAACAAGGAAGTCTGTTCAGGATCAATGGGCTCTGATTAGGTTTTGATGTGGTACCTAGTCAGCCCTGTAAATTATATTCATTCACTAGTGTATCCAGGAGGGACATCTCAGTCCAGCCAACAAAAAAAAAAACAGCCTGATTTGGAGCAAGCTTGTTCTTCAATCTCAAATTATGCAAAACCTAGTAGCATTTTATGAAACAATGCTGCTCTGAGCGTATGCTTAGGTACCTTGGTAGGCACTCTTTTCCAAAAAACCTTTCCAAATCCGAGGAATTTGTAAATTTGTGAAAATTCGTTTTTCTTTTGCCCTACGAGACGACTCAAAACCAACTTTTAGGATCTGCACAATGCATGCAACTTGGGTAAATGTATAGAATCAGCTCCTGGGGCACTTTTCGCAAAAAAGTTTGTTTCCAGTGTCTTGATGCAATTTGAAATAATTTTAAATTTATATCTTTGGGAAACGAAAACCTTTTTTGCACAAACATTTCAAGTCGTGCTTGTGTCTCAATAAGCAGTCAATTAACCAAGACAAGAACATCAAAATCAAACAAATGACATTTGAAAACCACAGCAAAAAAATGTGACAAGGCAGATGTAAGCGATAAACCCTAACTTCAAGAAAATACAGGAAGTATATGGACAAATTGTTTTGTGTGGGGCAGTATATATTGAATAATGATGTAATATTACAACAAAAACCTAACCTAACCTAAACTACTGGTGCTAGAGCACCTAAGCATACTGATGTTGAATCACCGAAACCTACTTATGTTGGATCACCTAATATCATTATATGACTGGGATTATGTATCATTTGCAATATCAAAGCTAGGTGACATGGTTTTAAATAATGAAAATCTTGCTTATATGTGATTTCCCAAAGAAATGGTACACGAAGAAGTTGCTGGGTAAGCTTCAACGAGTGCAGTCCATGCATTCTTATTTGTGACTTTCTCTCAGGGGCTTCTATATCAACATAAAAATATAGTTTTTGCTTGGGCAGAAAAACTGATTGGATTTTCCTTGCATAACTCTTTTTTGTGTGCTATGCTTGTGTAGAATAGGCAGTAGTCATGCGTATATTAGGAACAATTGTTGACAGTCCATGCGGTATATTGTGTTTGTATGAAGTAGTCATGTAAAGACCCATTTGATGTAAAACTACCTTTCTTCATGTTTATGCAAGTCCATGCATAATTGTGGTTTTTCAAACAATTGTGATAAGAATCTTTTTATTTGAACCCATATGAATCCTGGATCTGCCCGTGTATCTGTTGAATCCACTTTCTGACTCAATATATATATATATATATATATATATATATATATATACATATGTATATATATATATATATATATAGATAGATATCTGTTATCCATAGCAGCCCCACATATATAGGCCATCATGAAGCTTAAGAAATCTCACTGATAAATCCTTGAAACACCGTTTTCTTATCTATCGCATGAGGAAAAATTACACGTCATCAAGAAAGGACCAGGGAGGCCGGCGCTACTTTGGGAAGCCCAGGCAGGGCCGGATATAGGGGGATCTGGAAGCATGTGCTCCTCATGTAAGGTGGCGTCCCTCTGGCCTGGAAAAAGCTCCCTTGCGGGAAGGACCGAGTGCATCTTTTCCTCAAAATTTTCAGCCAGAGCTCCCCCCCCCCCCCCTTTAGAAAATCAGCTGACAAATTTTCTGAACCAAAGAAATGAAGTGGGGAAAATCCGACCACATTTTTAATGGGGAGGGGGCGGGGGTGCAGTCGCGATTTTTATGCCTCACCCCACTTGGTTTCCCCGGACCGCCCCTGACAGGTTGTAGTTTGAACTCTGCTGCTGATCGGAACTGAAGTTGATACCTTAATTTGTTTATGGCTGCTCGTTAGGCGTCAGACGCAATGTTAATGTGGACATCGGGGGATCTCCAGTAAAGAAAGAAAACAGGTAGGTTTCTGATGCCATTCATGAACTCTGAAACATGCGCCTGCGACAAGCGCGCCCGGATGCTCACTAGTGTGCGCGCGAAGAATATAGTTACAATTTATGAGACGCTGTCTCCATAAAATATGCGAAGTGCATTTATGAAAGTTAGCTTGCCTTCAGACATCAATTTTATTGCCACTTACAGCGACATATTGCGCATATTGTTACTTCCCGTATTTCCTTCTGGAACTATTTTCAACCATAGACGGCCGGCCGCCGGCGGCCCCCTGCCCGTCCCCGACCGTCCGCCATTCATAATATGGCGGGGCGCGGGATTCCTATACCCTGAATGCTAATGGGCCCCAACGCCAAAGTTACAGGCAGATTTTCATATTTGAAACGATAGGCGATGGGCCTGGCATGAGCTCCGCCACCATTAGAGTTGAGGCCGACAGATTTTCACGAAATTGTTTAAAATCATTACGCTTATGGGCGTTGAAGGGAAAGGATGCATCTGCAACCGTGAATTTCTCCTACACCATTTTGGTGTGGCAGAGCCGATGTTGCTTAGTATTGTTGAAGGGTGGAACTTTACTTTTTGTCGTGCCACCGCTCGGCGGCCCTACGGATCCTCTAGGCAGCAACCGTCGGCGCTTGACGTGCATCGAGCCATGCCAGAACGTCAATAATGTCGCAAAGCTTCATGTCAAAAGGTAAAACGTGACAGGGTTAGATATCTATAAAAGTAGTCGGGTATGGCATCAGAAGGCAGCTGATTTTATGCAGGTTTATTTGAGGCCATTGGCAATCAATTCGCTAATGTAGAACATCTGATATACAATTCAAAGGAATACAATGTGATCATTTGACACAGAAATCCTGGAATTGAGTGCAAAAATGACAGGGTTAGATATGTATAAAAGTAGTCGAGTATGCATCAGAAGGCAGCGGATTTTATGCCGGTTTATTTAAGACCATTGGAAATTAATTCGGTAATGTAGAACATCTGATATACAATATAAAGTGATACAATGTGATAATTTGGAACACAAATTCTGGAATTGAGTGCAAAAGTGACAGTGCTAAACACTCAAGGTGATATAAAAATGTAGCACGTTCGATTTTCGTTTAGTTAAGAACATTGGAAATTGTCACGACGTCACACAGAAGATGTATGACACGTTTTTATCACAAGATGTTGAGCGGACAATTGCTCCCATTTCACTTTAAGGGCAAAGTAACAGGGTGAAATGATTTGAAAATAAAACGAACTACACATCATAAGAGAGCTTGTTTCAATGTCGTTCAAATTGGACCACTGAAAATTACTTGCACCTCGTCTAGAAACCAGAATACAGCATTAATCAAAGCAAGCCCACTCTGGTGGTGTTCCTTCACAAACCCACCACCAGAGCGGCGCCACCGGTATTATGTCCGCTTATGACGCCTAACGTTATGGCTACCAGGGCAACTGAACATCCACGGAAAGAAAAGGCTCCTGGAGCAGACATGGGGATGAAGCCGACTTCCGGCTCGGCGTTGGCTCCATGAAGACATGATTTTGCTACATTGTTACATTGCTTTGTTACATTGGCTTCGGCTTCGTATATTCCTTAACGGGTGGCTTCGGCTTCGGCTCCTGCTTCGTAAGATTTTTAACTGCTGGCTTTGGCTTCTGAGTCGTGAGCCTGGCTTCCAGGCGGTCGCGTGCCCAGGATTTGCATCATGGGGAGGGAGCAAACGGATTCGGAGGTGGCCACTTTTAAAAAGGTCCCCGGATTTTGACTTTCTTTTCAATAGGACCCATTTTGCTTCTTCAAATAAAATTATTAATGGCATAAAAATGGTGGTCGAAATCCGGGGACTTTTTATAAGGGACTCAATCGAACCGACCTAAGCACCGGAAAAATCAGATCCCGAAAGAAAATTTTCCGAAGGGCCTTTCTACTCTGAAGGGTGCCAGCGGCTAAGTCAAAAACTTGTTGAGCAGCCGCAGTAGCATACCGAAGAGGAAAATGCCCCTCCCCCTCCTGAATGGGTTGGCTCCCAATAATCGCGCTAGTCCCCAAAAATCGCGCTGGGCCCCATAAATTCGCGTCAGGGCCCCGAGAATTCGCTAAGGGGGCAATGATGAATGAATACAGCGGACACCAAAAAAATATCGTACCGGGCAGGAAAGTTTGCGCCGGGGCCCGCCAAAATCGCGCTGGGGCCCAGCTAAGTGCCCCGCAAACTCGCTCAGAGCCCCCCAAATATCGCGCTCGGGACCACAAATTATTGTCGATAGTCCCAAGAATTCGGGTCGGGGCTTCTAAATATTGGCGTCGATAGCCCCAAATAAGCACAGCGTGGCCCCTAAGATCGCATCGGGACCTGATAAAAATGAAGCCGAAGTCTTCCAAATCAAGGAGATTCCGAAAAATGAATGGCCGAACGAGGAAAATTGCTCCAGAGCCCGAAACACACCACTAGATGCCTGAACAATCGTGTACGGTCCTGGAAAGATTATGTACCGGAATTAATAAATAAATAAAAAAAACTCTGCGGGACATACAAAATATGGCACCGGGTGCCAGAAGAATCAGGTCGGGACTCGGAATTAAGAAATTCAGAAGAAGACACCAAAAGCTGTGTCGAGCCCAGAAAACTGGCGTTAGGACCCCCGGAACCACGCGCCTGGGCCCGACAAGTCGCGCCGGGACCCCGAAAAATTGTACCGGACCCCCAAAAATCGTGCTGGAATCCCACAAATGTGCGACCAAGAGACCCAAATAAACACAGCGAGCCTAAGAGCGCAACGAAAGACCGAAAATGGACTGGGTCCTCCAAAGCGTACCGAGTCTCACAAAAAGCGACAGGGTCTTAGAACATGCGCTGCAGCTCTAAATAAACTCCGGGAGCTCTAAGAAGAAAAAAACACGACGCAGGCCCTCAAAGCACACCGAGGCCATGCGACCGCATGAGGCCTCAAGAACAGGCTGGGGAACTCAAGCAGCGACATGGTCTTAAAGAAGGAACACAAAGACCTGGCACTAAATACACACATCGCGGTCTTCGAAACCGCGCCGATACCTCAAACACATCGTCGGTGCACAAAAAAAGCAACACAACCCTAAAAAAGAGCCGTGGTCTGAAACATGTGCCGGGCCCTTAACAAAAATTGGCTGGAGTCCTAAAACACATCCGTAGATGAAGAAAAACATAACTGGTCCAAAAAGGAACATCGAACCAGCGCCTCGGTTCGGTGGCCAATCTGAGAGCATATTTAACCATAGCGATGAGGTGCATCAAAGCTCAGCGGGTCTCCGAATTTCTTAACCACCAGAAAATGTGGAAAGAAGAGAACTAATCATCGAATTGAATTAATCTAATTTTCCCATCGAACCCCCATACGAAGCATTCCACACGTAAAATATGGCACAAGACTATCATGTGACAGCAATTGGCAAAACGTGGGAGGCCTAGCAGAAACCGGAAAAGCGCACAAAGTGTGGCGAATGCGCTGAATTCGCAAGGCGGGTGTACACGTGCAGGAATGTTGGCGTTTTGGCGGCCGGGCGTTATTAACTGGAATGTCTGAAATAGGAAAATCTCGCATTATTTAGTGATTTGTGCAGGTGTAATTTCAGCAGTGTGGGGAAGCTTATCAAGGGATGTCAAAAGAAATATATCCGAACAGGATGGGGGGGGAGGTAGGGTTGGATTCCGGTGACTCAGGAACGACGGTGGCAAATTGGGCCCCATCCACAGGACAAATAAGTTGGTCACTAATTATTTTGTTTCAAAAGATAAAAATGGACCGTTTGAAAAAAATAGTGGTGGAAATACTGGGACTTAAAAAATGGGGGTAGGTGGCAACCTTCAAGTCCGCTTACCACCCTAGCGCAAATACTACTTACCCCACTGACTATCTATAAAAGAGAAGTACCAAAAATCACGAAAAAGCCGGTTTAGCCAATCAAAGGTCTTCACAGGGTATTTATCGTCATAAAATATTCGAGTGGTAAATTAGCAACCGTTGGAAAGGTCTGTTTCCAGACTATTCTTTAGTAACTTGACATTTGACCATCTTGGCCTTTCGCTTGGGTGCTTTGCGATACACCAAATTTGCATTATCGCAGGTTTACATACGTTTTAGGTTGCCTCCCCCTGCACGTATATTGATACCTATATCTTGAACACACGTGACTCTGGGTGTCCTTGGGTATCTTCAAGGCCATGAAGTGCAGCCTCAAGCACGTACTCAAGTTAACGCCGCATTTATATTCGTATTCAGCGACGGGTTCACCAGAGACGTATTCGTATTCACATTTAGCGACCGGTTTATGCTCGTTCGAATCAATTACCGCAAATGCTTCTGCCTGTACTGAACACGCTGGAAGCGACTACATAGGGCTCACATGACCACTTTAGCGGGAAGGTCCAACGCAAACCGGTTTCTTCGGTCGCCTCGCATTTTTTGTTTTCACCCGAGCCCGCCCAAATCTGGCATCACGCGATAGCCCGGGGTAAATCCTGGTGTAGCATTTAAACTGGGACATGTCAAGGTCAAACATAAAGATCAAAGGTTAGCTTGATTTATTAGACGGCGATATTGAAGCGATAGCAACCGAACGTGAGGTTCGGTCACTAACGCTTAAATTTCCATGAAATGGGCGTCATTCGACGTGGGTTGTTGTGCGGTATCCGAAGGATGAGCAATCGAATTATTTCTGAAGTTCAAGGGTTAAACCGATTTTTTTTTCGGCCGCCTCGTGTCTTTCCGTTTCCGCCCAAGCGTATCGAAATATCGTATCAAGCGATAGGCCGTGGCAACATTTTAAACCAGGACATGTCAAGGTTAAACCTCAAAGTCCAAGCTCAGTTTGAATCTTTCGAAGTCCTCGCGTTTGGTCGCTATGCGTACGTCGTTGGTTTCGCTATATCAGAAAGTTGAGAAATCGAAAATCTTGGAGGGCCAAATGTGAAGCTGATTTCTCCGGTCGCCTCGCATTTTTCATTTCCGCCCAAACCTACCCAAACATAGTATCAAGCGATAGCTCGTGGTGAACCCTCGAGTAAAATTTTAAACCGGGAAATGTCAGGCCTCCAAAGGCATGGTCAAATTTGTCTAAGTCCTCGCCTTTCGTCGCTAGGAATTAAATTTGCACCCAATGGGTGTCATTAGACGTCTTTTGCCGTACGAAATCAGAAAGTTGATAATTATACTGAATTTCAAAGGTCAAAGGTCAGGCTGATTCTTCGGTCGCCTCGCATTTTTTTCGTTCTCGCCCATTCCTACTCAAATCTGATATCAGGCGATAGCCCTTGGTGACACTTGAGTAACATTTCAAACCGTGACTTGTTAAGGACAAAGGTTTCATTGAGTTCTTCGATGGCCTCGCGTTTCGTCGCTATGGCTTCCATTTCCAGAAACTGAGTGTCATTCGACGTCGCTTGTTGTGCGGTATTAGAAAGCTGAGAAATCAAACTAATTTCAAAAGTCAAAAGTAAAGCCGATTTCTTCCATCGCCTCGCATTTTTTCTTCGCTCAAACCTACCCACATCTGGTATCAGGCAATAGTCCGTGGCGAAGCTCGAGTAACATTTCAAGCCGTGGCATGTCAATGTCAAACCTCAAGGTCAATGGTTAGTTTAATTTGTTTTCGAAGTCCTCGCGCTTCGTCGCTGTGGCGTCAGTTTCCAGTGGGTGTCATGGGACGTGTCGTGATGCACAATAGCAGACTGTTCAAAATTCAACTTAATTTTCAAGGTCAAAGGTCGAACTATTTTCTTCGTTCGCCCAGCGTTTCTTTGTTTTCCCCCAGAGCTACCCAAATTTGGAATCAAGCGATAGCCCGTGGTAATCCCTCGAGTAACATGTCAAACCGAAATATGTCAAGACCAAACTTCGAAGTCAAAGGTTAGTTTCAAATTTTCGAAGTCCTCGTGTTTCGTCGCTATGGCTTCAATTTGGATCAAATGAACGTCATTCGACGTGGCTTGCCGCACAGTATCAGAAAGTTGAGAAATCAATAGAATTTCGAAATTGTCGAAGGTCCTGTTTGTGTACAATGATTGGGTGTATTATTGTAATCGGGGGAGCAAATCTCTTTTTGTTTGCTGCCATTGTGTTAGCAGGCACTCATATCTTATTTGACTAGTAGCTTCTTGAAGGAATCCAACATAACCTGCTCGATCGGTGCTCTCATTGCTGGCTTTTAATTTACACTGCCACATTGCTGTTCCGGACACATGAAATGTAAAACCTTTTTTTCCAAGTCGTCCGCTTCCTTCTTTATGGTTAAACGGAAGTTGTGATATTTGCAAGAGAAGCCACACGTAAATGCGCACGATTTTATAACCAGCCAGAGTTCGTAACTGCGATAAAGCAATGTTGTAATCAGGGATGGATCCAGAAATAATCATTGGGTGGGGGTGGGGGGAAATTGTCTGGAGGGGGGGCGCCATTTCCTTGGAGAGGCGCCACTATGAGAGTACTTGGAGGGGCACCTCTGGATTAAAAATTCGAGAGGGTGCACTCGGTCCTTCTCGGAGGGGTGCCTTTCATCTCAAAGTGGCGTCTCTGACTGAAAAATTCGAGAGGGCATGCCAAAACCATTTCGGAGGAGCACCTTTTCCCGGCCGTAGGGACGCCACCTTACATGTGGGAGGTCACATGCCCCCAGTGCCACCCCCTGTATCCGCCCTTGGTTGTTATTGCATCGAAGCATGTTCCCTTAAAATAGGAAAGCATGGGAAGGGTTAGTGTAAATCTAGATTTACTACAACAAAACCATTTTCCAATATTTTCTTCTTGTTGTTTTTTGTTACAAGAGGGCAAGGTTTAACGTAATTACAACATTGCTATATGGTTATTGTGAAATCGTGTCCAGCACATACGACATAATGCTAGGTGCTCATAGGCAGTGCTAAGCAGTGAAACTTGCCAATTTTGGCGGAAAGTTTTGTCCCCAAATATGAGATTTAACAACGTCAAATCGGTGTGCTTTGAGGGTCTCCGGTGTAAGTGTGTTTTTTTTTAGAGCTTCCGGTGTGTTTATTTTAGAGCGGCAATGCATGCTTTAACACGCGCACTGGAAGGGGGGCGAAATCCGCCCACCCCTCCGGTTTTTCGTACATAACTGCAGATTTTACCGCTCGATATACGCGATTTTCTGCGTACCTGCTTCGAAATGACCGGTGCGTCGTTTAAAGTAAGAAAAATGGAAATCGGCAGAATTTTTTTTTCCAAGTTAGGGAGCGTTAAAGTAAACAAAAAATTATAGCGCCAGACCACAAAAATCGGCGCTGATGCGCTTCCCGTATTTTCGCAAAAGGAAGTGTTCTTGACAACACTAGCGACTTGTTTGATGTATATTGATATGCTATATAGTTTCAAGGTCATGTTAGGTCACCGAGGTCAAGTCAGGTCAAGTTCATGACAGGTTAATGGAACCAAACTTGATCAACTGGAATGTTGTCATAAATGCACTACTGTTTATCATTTGTACTGTTTGTCATTGCGTTTCCATACTTTATTCATGTAATTCACTCCTTTCTTCACGAAGCCGATTGCGCCGAGCTGCCCGACGGAGCAGTCGGGCGGGCGGCCCGGTTCTGGTAACTGGAACAGGTAACTGACCTGATAAAGTGCTGCTATATAGGTGACCTGAGGTCAAATGTTGGGTCTAGCATCTGCATTGCATCATTAGTAATGTCCAAAACATCATCATGCCCATTTTGGAGCATTTAAACACAATCACAGCGATCCATAACAATGACAAGCCAAGCCACGCAAAACAAGAAAATTTTTGACAAATGTGACCTCATTTGACCTTGGAGATATTGACGTAAGGTCATGAAATTTACACACAATAGAGTTCACTACCGTACCCATCCACCCTGCAAATTTCGTTCCTCGAGCTTTAACAGGAGCCGAGATCTTGTGGGGGGGGGCGGAATCCGCCCCCCCCCCCAGTGCGCGTAATTTTCAGAGGCCCTCCAGGGCGTGTGTTAATGCCTTATCGCTTTTTGAGACTCTGCGCTTTGCAGGGCCCGGTGCATTTTCGGCCTCCCGTTGTGCTCTTAGGGTCGTGCTTTGTTTATTTAGGGCTGCTGACGCACATTTGTGGGACCCCAGCACGATTTTGAGAGCTCCGGTATGATTGCTTGGGGTCCCGGCGCGACTTTTCGGCCCAGGCGCGTGCTTCCGGGGGGACCCGACGCCAGATTTCTGAGCTCGAAGCAATTTTTTAAGTCTGGAATTTGTTAACTCCGGGTTCCGGCTTGTTTTTTTTCGGGCCCTGAGCCATATTTTTGTTTCCCGCCGCGATTTTTCGAGCCCCGGTACGTGTTTTCGTGGCTATGCGCGATTTTTTAAAGGCATCTCGTGGTATGTCTGGGGCTCTGGAGCGATTTTCCTGTCTCGGACATTTATTTGTTGGAATCTCTTCATTTTGGAAGGATCCGACTTGATTTTGTCACGTCCCGATGCTATTTTTTAGGCCACGCTGTGTCAATTTTTGGAAGCCCCGACGGGAATTCTTGATATACCGACTTCAATTTTTTGGAACCACCGATGGGAATTTTGGGTCAAGAGTGCAATATTTTGGGGGCTTGGTGCCAGTTTGCGAGGCGCGTTGTACTTAGCTGGGCCCCAGCGTGATTTTCACGGGCCCCAGCTCAATTCTTCGGGCCCGGTGCGAGTGTTTGTTTGTGCCCGCTGTACTTATTTGGAGCTCCCGAGGCGAATTCTTGGTCCCGACGCAAATTTATGGGATAATATAATTTATGGCGAATAATGTAATGAATAATCCCCCAAACCCCAGCACGATTTATTTGGGACACAACATGATTCTTGGGAGCCCACCTTTCAGAGGGAGGGGGCATTTATCCCTTTGGTACACCACTGCGGCTGCTCAACCAGTTTTTTTTGTTTCAGCCGATGGTATCCTCAGAGTAGAAAGGCCCTTCGTGGCATTTTCTTTCTCAGTCTCAGTTCTTTTCTTTCTTGTCTCAGTGCGATTTTTATTGGCCCCGTCTTCATTTGTTGGGTTCCCGTCGCGAGTTTTAGCGGCCTCGACACGTTTTGGGGGCCCAACATGCTTTGGAGGCTCTTGGCGTCATTATTGTTGGGACCCGAGAGTGTTTTTCCATGTTCGAACTGTGTTTTTTTTTCGTTGCCCGGCTTTATTTGTTGGGTGGTCTTGATGAGACTTTTGGGGCCCCGGTGCGACTTGTTGGGCCCCGAATGTGATCTGCAGTGGCCCGGGCGTGACTTTTTGGTACCCCCAGGCTCAGAGTGATTTTTAGGGGCCGCGACCCAACCTTTTGGGCCCCTTCGTGATTTTGAAGAACCAGGTACGACTTTTTTCGGGCTCCCAGCCTGATTTTCAGGGGCCCAGGCGCGAACTTTTGAGGCCCCCAGTGTAATTTTGAGGAGCTCCGGTCAGATTTTCTGGGGCCCAGCACGATTTTGAGGAGCCTGGCCTGATCTTTCGGGCCCCCAACGTGTTTTACATGGGCCAAGCCCGTCTTTTTGGGCCCCATCGTGATTTTAAAGGATCCCGATACGACTTTTTTTTGGCCCCAGCGTGATCTTCAATGGACCAGGTGCGAACTTCTGAGGCCCCCAGCGTGCTTTCCATGGGCCCCGGTCCGACTTTTTAGGGATCCCAGCGCGATTTTCAGGGGCCCGGTCCGACATTTTGGGCCCCAGCCTGGTCTTCAAGGGCCCGGCCCATCTTCTTGGGGCCTCAGCGTTATTTTCTGGGTCCCCGGTGATAATTCTTGGGCCCTCAACATGATGTCCATGGGCCCCGGCCCAACCTTGGGAGGCCCCAGCGTGTTTGTCAGGGGGCCCGGCGCGACTTTTTGAGGGTCCCAGCGCTATTTTCACGGGCCCGATCCCACTTTTTGGAGCTCCCAGCGTCATTTTTGGGGCGCCGGAACGATTTTTGGGGCCCCAATGTGATTTGGGGGCCTTCGTGCGATTTTGGAGCTCACAGTGTTATATTCAGGGCCCCTGCGCGACTTTTTGGTGACACGGTGGGATTTTTTGGGGTCCCAGTGAGATTTTTAGGGGGCCTGACGGATTTTTTTCGAACCTCGGTGCGATTTTCTTGGCGGCCCCACAAGCTCTCAGGGGAAACTACCCCTCTGCCCCTCCTTCGATACGCTACTGATGGTGGTGCATGGTAAGAATGGCATCACAAACGCTGAAATTAACATTAGAGCCCCTACCCCCATTCATCTTGGTGAAGTCCAGCCCCTGCAGGCTGCTGCTTGCAGGTAGGCTCCAGCTACCAGTGGCAACTGCTATGTCCACTGGTTTCGGAGAATGGAATTGAGAGCGTTTTCCGAATTTGTAATTTGGTAGCCTTGGAAGCTTAATGCCATAATTCGCTGATATGACCACTTTTCGGCCCAAATATCGAAAAGCGGAGTAAAATTGGATTTTTTAGATCAATGGTGAAGTATGCATGCAGATTGGCACAATGGTTGCGCAGCAAAGGATTCTCAGGAACTATGTCCAATGCAGACCCATGCGGCGGAGACTGTTTTTAGCAGCAAACAAAATGGGAAATTCCGACGGCCGCGTGACAAACCCAGTTGTTGTGATAACCATGAACTGGACCAAGGCTATAGAACACCAGGTAGAACGCTCCGCTTCCAAAAAAAGGACACGCTTGAGCCGACCATCAATTATATAAACTTGCGCCGACCAATCAGCGTTTGACGACCTCCGCCGATCGTGACTATAGTAAAGGCCGTAGGGCAAAACTTGTGGAAGCTATTATTCATATATTGTTCAATTTTTCGTGCTAATTTTCTACAAAGGCATTCTTGCTACTTTAATCTTGAACTTTAATACTACTTTATCACAATGTCACCGCTAACAGGGGAAAACAAATTGATATTTGTGTGAATGTCACCGGTTTCGCCGCACTAAAGACAAAATTTGTTTGTTTACCATTATCACGATCGACGGAGGTCGTCAAACGCTGATTGGTCGGCTCAAGCGTCTCCCTTTTGTATTGGACTAAAATGCTGGAGCGCACCCCCCTGAACTGGACCTCATATCCATTTGACTATCCATTTAGTTTGATCCGCTGTGGCCCGAGTTCCAATTGGAAACGTGTGGTGCTTCCATTTTCATTTTGTCACGATGTTTGCAGTACAAAGGCTCCATTGACTTTATATCTGAAGTACCTTTGCGTAGGTAACCAAGTTGGATGGTTTGCGTAGGTAATCGCTCATATTCTGCTTGACTGGGCAAAAACTCAAAACAACATGAAACCTAGCTGTACTTTCATTTTGATCCCTATTGCCGTCCTATGGTCATACAGTCAACTGTCCAAAACTGGACCTTCGACATTGGATAGTGCTTCTTGTGGTGTTTTACAGATATATTACATCATTTATGCTATGCTGGTGCCTGGTGTAGGTGTAAGAGTTGCGCCTGAAACACATGCTTTTCGGGATGCCCAGTACCCTGTTATTCAACACATTACCAGGTGTTCATCAATCTCATTTCTCTGACTGATATCCCATGAAATCATGAATGCACGGATGCAAATATCTGTGTCCTTGACTAATGAGTGGTATTTATCTGTGATTATTGATATTGGCATTGTTCAAACATTGTATGTTGTATTTTGACTGTTCATGTTGGTTTCTTTGGTGTTTGCATTTATTGAATTTTTCATGAGCTTGACTTCCAAAGTGTGTGTGGGGGGGGGGGTGCAGCTGGTTGCAAAGTTGGGGGGGTGGGGGGTGGGGAGGCGCTGAGCTGCAAGTTTGGGGGGGCCGAAGCCCCCCGCCCCAACTGAATAGGATCCTACGCCACTGATTCGCACCATAATTTACGAGAATTGGATAGCAGCTGAGTTGCTGGACTGCCATATCTGGGAGTTTGAGATCGGAATATAAAGCGGGCTAACTAAATTGATAGCACACAACCATGTTATCATCATTGTGCTCCGTTTCATTTTTCATTTTGTTAAATTAGGCGCCTCGGCCTCTGTGCTCTGTTCTCCAGCAAACAGCAAATATGTACTTCTACCTATGGAAAAGGTTTAATAATCGCTTCAAACTAATGAGTTATCGACCTGAAATATATTGTGATATCATTTATCTGCTTATGTCGGGAATGGTCTAGTTCAAACCAATAATCACGCAATTTATACCAGGCAGGAACTTCAGCAGCCCGGAGAGGGGCAAGTTGCCACTGTGAGCGCGGCTACAGTCGCTAAAAACGAGCCTGCTGTCTTCTGACGCCGACCTGCCGTTGAGCTGCCACACAGCCCGGGGCCCGCGTCCGTTCACCAGGTGGCAGCACGGTGGTGGCCTCGGCATACACACTCCTTCCAGCAGCGGCCAATGCCGCCAGTCACCTCGAGACATCCGCTGACGGGTTCACGTGCAGACTGTCACCCACCTCGAGACTCCGTCCGTTCGGCGGCGAGTTCAACGGCACTGTGGTGATGACATTCTGACCATGGTGATCCCGAGCGTGTTGGCCTTCTGAACATGGTGATCCCGAGCGTGTTGGCCTTCTGGCCGTGGTTCCGTCTGAGCGTGATGACCTTCGAAACGTGGTGACTATGAATGGAATGTGAAAACGTGAGAGTCTCGGGGAGTTTTAACCTTTGGACGTGGCAGCCTGTGAACCCGGTGCCCTTTGGTTGCGGTACCTTCGACACGAACAGATAGCTGGTGTTGTGGCAAAGGTGAGACCCTGCGCTTCACTACGGAGCTTTGACCGTTCAAGTGATGAGTGTACAAAATACCCTGTGAATACGAAAGCTGTTTTATCTGAAATATCATGAGCGGTGCTACGGAGGAGGATGGGGGTCACCCCTCCCCAAATCTGGTGAAATTTGGCATTGCGTCCAAAGCTCAGAATCCACGATCAGTGACTGTAACTGGAAAACACGAACGTTTTTGCGTATTTTCAGCCTTCGTTGACTTTTTTCCGTTTTCTCCATGATCTCCGGTACAGATGTTACCACGAAAAAACTGGAAGTGGTATGGTGGTCGTCATTGCTCGGTCGTACCGATTTACATTTCTGTCAGTTCGTTTATTTTCTCCTAGTCTTAGTAACCTCGGCGTCAGGGGCGTAGGAACGACTTGTTGGGGGGGGGGGGCAAGACTGCTGACGGTAGATCCAATGGGGGAGGGGGGCATTCTGGAATTATAGGCCCAAAAGCGATATATTTGGTCCCAATAAATCGTACAAAATTAGCTTCTCTAGGAATTTTCACGCACCGTATGATACAAACATAAATCTTAATCTACATCTTTCATCGCAAGCTATCTGGTCAGTCTTTGAAAATCACAACCTCTTTTTCCGACTTCTGGATCCGTCCTAGTCTCCTGACCAATGCTCTCGCTGCAAAATGGGCTAAGCGAGCTGGTTGGGGGACAGGGAGCTAGTGGCGGCTCCGGACCACTGCGGGTGCATCGTGCTGCGGCGACATAGGAGCGCCTGCGACTGCTGGCCGGCGGGCCACCGGTGTCTGTCGCCTGCGACTGCTGGCCGGCGGGCCACCGGTGTCTGTCGCCTGCGACTGCTGGCCGGCGGGCCACCGGTGTCTGTCGCCTGCGACTGCTGGCCGGCGGGCCACCGGTGTCGGTCGTCTGCGACTGCTGGCCGGCGGGCCACCGGTGTCTGTCGCCTGCGACTGCTGGCCGGCGGGCCACCGGTGTCGGTCGTCTGCGCGGCAGTGGCGACAACCAACAACTTCTTCAGTCTTGCCCTTGATATTTGTCACCATACAAGGGCGGCAGATTGCAAGGGTCAGTTGACACTTCTGTCAAGATTATGGTGGTCAGGACCATATTTTTTAGCCCTCTCTATATTGACCCATTGGAAAGGCAGGGACCAAACTAATCACCGTGGACGTAATTTAGATGACAACACTACATTTGTACCGTAGTCTAAAACTTGAAATTAATCCAGCGTTCTTTCTGAGTATGCTCCATTACCAGGGGCGTCGATTTGTATCCTTTTGTGGGGGCCATGGCCCCACCAATGTTGATCTTGGTCCCCTCAATGTTGATTTTGCCCCCCCCCCAATAACCTATGCTATTTTTATGCTGAGAAGAAAGTTAAAGGAAAAAAATTAAAAACACCATGCTACTTACAAAACAGTTGATGCCAACCAGCACATTTTGTACTGAAATGGAACAGATTTGGATTGGATAGTGGATTGATTCTCCACCTTTTGCTGCAAAATTGAAAATTCTGTGGGAAAAAAACAAAGGAGTTGGATTTCCTTCCACTTTGCAAGCACGACTTACATCATAAAATGTTGAGATTAGCTGCCAGATTGTTTGAAAAATCTGCAAAGCCACTAGACAACAATTGCATTGTCATAATGATGGCATGACCAATGGCAAAAGCACATGCATATGGAGCTTGAACTGGATTCATTCCACTCAATTTCCAGTCATTGTCAAACTTGCACACAATCCCAATCCAGTCCAATCAACAACAATAAGTTTTCATTGAGATTGTGGATATACAAACTATATTTATCTTCAGCAGTCAACCCATCGTACTATAAGCTTGATATTTACCTAGGTACCCTCCTATATCCCAATGACAATGCGTATATATTCAATATTGATACGCAGCACCCTAGTCTCTGCCTGCACAAAGAGCCACATGTGAGCCAAATATGTGCCAGCTTATGATACCATGAAAGAAAAACGGCAGCAAGAAGCTGCATGCACACTGTATTATAATTGTTATTCTTGAAGAAAGCAAGCAAAATAAGAAGGTAGGTACTAAGCCGTAGCTTACAAGACTTCCTAAACGAACTTTGTAAGCAAAGCAGTATAATCAGGTACAGTCACTAGATGATTTGAACGCTTCGGACTGATTGATCGTGACGTCACCAGTTCGATGTAGCCCGATTCCTATGCTGTACAGGGAACTGCAGCGATTTCCGAAAAACCATATATGGGATTATATTGCGTCATTTCGCATGATTCTGGCACCGAAAGAGGGATCGCTTCGCTTTCTTTCACCAATCTATCTACCACTTTTGCTCTAGCAATCGAAACTATCGCGGTATATAGCGTCAAAGTTTTCTTACACACTTCCCAACCCGCATCCCAAACTTCGGGGGCAGCTACGCCCAGCCGTGTGGCGCAGAGGTATGAACTCAAACTCGAGATCCAAAGTTGGCGGGTTCGAATCTCTCCAAAAACCTTGCTTTTTCAAACGCACTATTTTGCATTTTTAAATTAGGTAGAAACATTACTGCGTGCCATCACACATATTGAACACGCTAACTGCAACCTTAATCCTTGGCAACGCGGCACATAGTTTATCGTCGCTTTACCGAGACTTATTTACTGACGCACCCGAGCAGAAATCGGGCATATTCCAAATTCGGTGGAGAAATTTGGCGCAGCCTGGCAATCGCACTCGTGACGTCACAGCTCAGAAATATGGGTCTATGGCGGCTGCAGAAGTGACAACCACCTGCTTGTAAGTTATACAAGGTCAAAGCCCATCACCAAATGTGTCTGGAGAGACTTGATAGACACTAGCGCGCATGAAATGCCACAAATCGTGATGGGCGTTCCTCAGAACATCCAAAATCGTAACATCCAAAGAAAAAATTCCAGTTACAGAAATCCCAGCGTCTGAAGTCCAAATTTGCGGTTGCGGTCGACAAATGTGACGGAGGTGAGACATTTGTGGTGCAATTGCGCGCAGTGTTTAATCTGGAGGCCAATCTCATATGACGTCGTACTGATTCGTTTTTGTACTTCGCACCTTCTGATGTATCTGCAGATTGGTGTGATTTTAAATAGTGAATAAATAGCTTGCTGATATTTAATTCCCAAAGGAACAGTAGTTGAAGAAGTTGGCAGGTAAGCTTGAACAAGTCCAGTCCATGCTTTTTCTGATTTGTGCTCAGGGTTTCTATGTTAATACCACATAACTACCATGTTTGTCGTCAAGAAGAGCTGTTTTTAGTTTACTTTTATTAATATTTTCATTCCACTGCTCTTAGTGCTTTTTCTGCCCAGGATTGGGGCACCTAGTGTTGCATTTCCGTCCAGGCGTTGGCACACCGTTTGGTAAATTTACAGCTTAAGGTAAGTTCTGATTTCTGGATTTTTTTTTAATGCAATGTTTAGGAATGTGATGAACATGATGTGAACGCTCATTTTGGTAAATTTGTGTTTTTAGGTGTTTTATGAATTCGTGGAATGTATCATTTTAATGCAATGTTTATGAATGTGACTCCGATGATGGGACCACTCATTTTCTATACAAATGCCTACATTTCAGGTTATGAGCAAACTAACACCAAAAAAAGGCTTTGAATTAGGTGACGTAGGGTAAAACATTTTGTTTTAATAAAAAAGAAATGCAACATAACCTAACCTAACCTAGCCTAGCCTAACCTCCCTTTGGAGAAAAACAAAACCAACACATCAAGTTTTAAAAATGTCGAGGAATATACTTTTTTTTAAATAAAAAACGTAGCTCAACCTAACCTAATCTAACATAAGCTGGTTTTGAAGAAAAAAAGCTCCATTTCTTGTAAATTTTGGAACGATTTTTGCAAAAAATGTTCAACTTAAAACACCTAAACTAATCTAACACAACCAAACCTAGCCCATTTGTTTGCTTTATGGAGGCAAATGTGTAAGAACTTGTCTTGTTACCACCTTCAAGCACAATAATTCTGGTTAGGTTAGGTTGGGTCAGGTTTTTTCATTTGTAAAATTTCAAGAAGATAAATTGTTTGATATTTTTCCAATTTTGTTTTGTAATTGTTTTCTCCAAAGTTAGGTTCGGTTATGTTGCATTTTTTATGTATTTATTTTAATTGCTATGTTGCCCAACTCAAAGCCCGTTTTTTAAACGTTATTTTGCTCACAACCTAGAAAGTAAGCATTTGCACAGAAAATGAGTGGTGCCATCAGCTTAGTGACATTCATAAACATTGCATTGGAAATTTAAATTAAAAATATTAATAAAACACCTAAAAGCAAAAATTTAGTGTCCAAGTGTCTCTGCAAATGCATGCTTTTCAATTGGGAGTAAAAATAACACCAAAAAATGGTGTGGAGTTAGGAAATATAGCATAAAAATAATGTTCAAGATGTAAGATAACCTAACCTAACATAGTCCAGCTTCCCATACAAGAAATGAATTGATTTTAATTGAAATTTTCAAGGCATTTTTCTCGAATATTTTCAACTTAAAAAACCTAACCTAAAATAGCCTGAACTGTTTATTTTTTTGTAGAAAAATAATTACAAAAATTCTTTCCCGACAAATTATTTTTTTATAACTTACAACAAAAGCCTGACAAACCTAAAGGACCTGATAAGGAAAGCACAGCATTCCTTGTCAATGTGGGCCAAAACGTTTCACCTTATTTTACTTTCAATCATGGCAAGCAAGGAAATCGTCCATTTCTTCTCACAATTAAACAAAGCTAACCCCTTGTATGCTTCATGGAGGTAAAATGTGGGTAAAACTTGTCTTGTGGTTACCTTGAACTGTGATAATATCTGGCTTTTTGGGTATTTTTTCAGCTCATGGTACTCTCTCACTTCTTTCAGGATTTGAAACCTCCTATTCGGTCTTGAGGGACTCCTCGAGTCCGGCAGGGTCTCCTTTTCTCTTCTAGAGACCTTCTTTTTCAAATTAGGGGCCTCCTCTCACGTCTTGGGGGCCTCCTGCTCTGCGTTTTGATTCGATCTTTGCCCATTTTAAGGGTGGACTCCTCTTCTCTCCCAGGTGCCTCCTCTTCCAAATTACAAGCAACCTTTCCTATCTCAGTTCCCTTGTCATTTTGTGGGGACCTTCTTACCCGTCTTGGAGCCTTCTTTCTCGCCTGGGAGCCATCCCTCTTATCTAATGGCCTTTCTCTCCTATTTTAGGGGCCTCCTCCTTCATCATGGGGTCTCATTTCCAATCTTATGCTGTCCTCTTCCGAATTAGGTGTCTCCTGCCACGTTTCTGGATCATCCTTTTCTATCTTGGCGGAACCTTACCCGTTTTGGGGCCTGTTTTTGCGTTTCCGAAACCTCATTTCATATCCACTGGCTTTCTCTTCCGTCTTAGGGCCTTCTCTCATTTTCTGGGGCCTCCTTTCCCGTATTGGGGCCTCGTTTGCAATCCTGGGGGCCTCGTTTGCAATCCTGGGGGCCTCCTTTGCAATCATGGGGCCTCCTTTGCAATCCTGGGGGCCTCCTTGGTAATTATGGGGGCCTCCCTTGCAATCCTGAGGGCTTCCTCTGCAATCATGAGGCCTCCTTTGCAATCATGGGACCTCCTTTGCCCGAAAAAGTAGCGAAGATACTTTTGGGGTCTGATATATCTGATATATCTGATATACCCTGATAATGACGCTGGGGCCTCAAAAGTTTACACCTGGGCTCCTGAAAATCACGCTGGGCCGCAAAAAAGTAATGTCGGGGTTCAAGAAAATCACGACGGGGGCCACAAACGGTCGGGCCTGGGCCTCCTGAAAATCACGCTGAGACTGGGGGTACCAATAATTCTCACCCGGGCCCCTGCAAATCACGCTAGAGGCATGACAGGTCCCACCGGGGCTCTAAAGGTCTTGTTGAGATCACCCAACAAATGAAGCCGGGGAAATGAAAAACAGCCCGGACACGGAAAATCAATCTGGGATCTCAACAATGGCTCCAAAAGCCCACAAAACTTGTTGGGCCCCCAAAAACGTGTCGTAGCCACCAAACCTCGCGCAAGGGATCCCAAGGGAACAAGTGACCACGGGCCCCCAAAAAACGCACTTCGCACTGCATTTTTTTGGTCTACAAAAAAAATTCACGCCGCTTCTCTTGAAAATCTCATTGGAGCCAAAACGTCGCGCCGGAGCCCCACAAGTTGCAGCTGGCTTCCCAAGAACCAATATATACCCGGAATGTCACCCTGCGGACACAAAAATTGCGTCAAGAATCCACAAAATAAGAAGTCGTCGGACGCCGGAAAAGAAACCTGTTGGAGCACCGAAAAAAAAACGCACCGAGAGCCCGAATAATCGTACCGGGGTCCAACAATAGCCTGCAGGGGTTACACAAAATAGACTTCACCACAAAAACCACAAGGAGACTCCATCGAATCGACCAGAGCACCGGAAAATTGAGAATGGGTCCCGAAAAAAAATTATCCGAATGGTCTTTCCACTCTCGATCGTGCAATCTGCGGAAAAAACAGGCTGAGCAGCCGCAGTGGCGTACTAAAGGGAAAATGCCCCTCCCTAATGTTAGGCACCAAGGAAATACTTTCACCCATCGTCATCACAGTTCAGATCTGCTGTGCTCTGATGCTCCATCAAGGCCGGTATGTTTTAGCCTGCATCTGATCGCTGAAGTATTTTTATTTAAGCCGGTGTGTGTTTGTTGGTGTGTCGAGTGAGGAGGAGCGTAACGGTGACGGTGACGGTGACGATAGATCCGAGCCCACTATATGGCACTGCAGTCGCATGCTGTTACTCAGAGTTGTTATGTTGACATGCACTGTGCACTGCTCTATTAATTATGTGACTTCACCAGTTATTGGACGATTTTCCCCGTTGGTGAGGATGCTGAATAAACATAAACATACACATCGTCGAACAAAAAAATCAGAATTTCTGATATCTGAAAATATAGTGGGCGAAATCCGATGAGTTTTTGGTTGGTTAGGGGGGCTAGTGTGTTGAAACTTCGCCCCCCCCCCCCCAATGTTTTTCAAAAATCGACACCCCTGTCCATTACCTTTGAGAAAAAGGCATCCAATGGGAGACACGCGTTGAAAGCTTCGATTAGCGTCCGGCAGGTGACAGCATTGTGACGCCGGACAAACCTCAGTGGCGCACCTCGCGTGTAGATTGCCGCAGCGTTGGTTAGCATTGGAGTTTCCGTGTTGCTGACTAGAAGGATTTGGAGAATACAAAATTAGCATGGTACCTATCAGGGATAGACAATGGAGAAAGGACAGTGGACTATTCATGGACAGTGCAGTGGACAGTACTAGTCATGTGGACGTACTACAAAGGACAGTGGACTATTCATGGACAGTGCAGTGGACAGTACTAGTCATGGATGGTGGCCATGTTGAAGCAGGAGCTGTCACCGCGGAGTTACAACTACGGGGAAGGAGGAAGACCTTGTTGAGAGATAAGAAGCATATATGTAATCACCTGAAAGGCCACACAATTGATGAGAGTGAATCCATAGAAAATGATCTCATTCAGTTGGTTGCTCTGCACACTCATATATCATTCAAGCGCATCGAAATCGGCTTTTTGGTTTTCATTCAAACAATTCGTGTGATCTGCAAGGTCAACTTTCCGTATTTTGAGGTTTAATTTCATGAGCACTTACATACCTGAATTTGCATCGCTGTCGCCAATCAGGCAGCTTGTTTCAAGATAAGATTGTTGCTCTCAAGTTATCGGTCGGAACTGAGCAATTTTCTATAAGGAATATCAACATTTTGGTGGTTCCTGGGGTGACAGAATATTCATTTTCTTTGCTGATGGGTCTATGCAACTGCACTATAAGTGCAAGTTGGGATGCAAAGGTTGTATGTCATGCAATATTAATAGGTGTGTAAATGTGTGCTTTAAGGTAATTTTTGAATTTCTGCAATTTATTTTCGCAATGCAATTTTTACAAACATGGTTATCATGATGTGACTACTCATTTTCTCTGCAAATACTTACTTTTCAGTTGACATGCAAAACAACACCAAACGAAGGGCATTTAGTATGGTTACATAGCATTAAAAATAATGCAACGAAAAAAATGGACATAGCCACACCTAATCTAGTCTACACTCCCATGTAAGATAAAAAACTTTAAAGAAATGGAAAAATTTGCAATATTGTTTTCCTCAGAATATTTTCAATAGATCATAGTCTAACCCATGCTAACGTGTTTGTATTTAACTTTCATTTCGATTTGTTCTTTCAATTGGAAGGAAACCTAACCTAACTGAACATAATCGAACCAAACCAAACATATTTACTTTTTTACAACTTTTATTTCAATTTATTCTTCCAAATTGAAGAAAACCTAACCTAACCAAGCCAAACCTAATGCCTTTGCTTCACGGAGGTAATATGTGTGTAAGGCGTGACTACCTTAAAGCACAAAAATACCGCCAGGTGTTGATTTGGTAAACCTTTAGTTTAAGCCGATATGGGATTCTGAGCCAAAATCGTGAAATAGGTATTGTTAATATTTTGTATATATTTTAATATTGTTAATATTAAGAAATATGTTCCTGGATCTGAGTAAGATGATGTGATAATGTCTCCCAACTGAAAATGCATGATTTTCAGTTCGTGGGCAAAATAATACCATGAAAGGGCCGATGAGTAAAGTAATACATAATGACAAATAATATACCTTTCAACAACCAAATAACCTAATCTAACATAGGCAACCCTAATCTAGCCTAAGCCATCCTATCCTACTTCGAAACAATTGTAAATTTCACCAAAACTAAAATAAACTAATCTAACATATCCTAAATACCTTTGAGGAAAACTCAATTACTTGAACATTTTCAACACCAAAATGTCAACACATTCAAAATATTTTAAGCAGCCTAACTTAGCCTGACCTCTATTATCTAAAAGGTGTTATAAACTGATCGCATATTGGGCCTAGAATGCAAAAGTACCATACAATCCCTGTGGTAGGTTTTACGACAAAAAAAAATGGTTAGTTAAATTAGCTCCCTGTAGATTACCATACATTTCATGCCATTCAACATCCGTTGGTGCAGTTTTTGTGCCACCCAGCAACTGTGGGTGTACTTTTTATCTTTCTAACTGTTAGGGTTGGGCTGGAGTTTAGAGCACAATGACTATTCATCAACAGTGCTGAGATTAGAATTGTGGTCATGTCGTCCTGAAGGAAGTGTGCACGGCACACTACGGGCCGACGGTGCAAGGCTAGCTTCTCGCCTTATTCTCGAAAGCCATGCCTTAAGAAAAGTTAGGTTTTTCGGAAACACATGTCCACCACGCTTCTTGCATTGATAAACGGCGTAGTTTCCACCCATCACGATGCTTCAGATAGACTTGCTGCACTCACTCAGAAGCTTCAAGACAAATGCCTACTCTCCATCGCTGCAAAATTGTGCGTTGAAAGGCAACCGTGAACTTGGCGTTAACACGGTGGCGCACTATGGCGCACATCAGCACATCATTTGTCTGCAGAAGTTGGTCCGGCGTCACACTCCTGCCATCTGGTGGCCACATAACGTCTAGTCTCCCATTAGAATGGAAGCATAAACTAGCACGAATAAGTCAAATGCCTGCCTTGCATACATATACATCTCCATATATATATATATATATATATATATATATATATATATATATATATATATATATATATATATATCGTAGCGTAACATAAAATACCACGCAAAAAGGCTTTGCATAATGCACACAGGCGACGAAACAAAGAGAAAGAACGCAACCAATTTTCAGCGATTCTCTTGTTCTTTTTCTAATCCACAGCATGCTTTGCTGCCAAGGATAGTAGATGGATGATTCTCTACCTACCTACGTAGCATGGCAGGGGATCCCGGGTGCGTCGGGGTCCGAACCACGGGTGTTGATATCTGAACTTAAAATTATTGCGGGTGCGGGGGGGGGGGATACACGAAAGAAATGGGCAAGCGCTAATGGATGGGTGGGACGCTCCATAGAGTTCCATGTTTAAGATGAATTTACTGGGGCGGGATAAAGCCGACATTCAGGTGTGTTGGCAAGCCGGAGTCACATTTTGAAACGTTTGGGCCTTGTCCATTAGTACAGGAGTCTTTTCTTCGGCTTGGGCCCCGCCATGAACCCAGGAGCCCTTCATATTAGCTCGGGGCCCTCTCCGTCAGCTCGTGGGCCCTTCAAACGATCCAGGGTCCCCTCAATCGATCTAGAAGCCTTTCACGTTAGTCCAACCAAGGGCCCTCAACATTTTCCCGAGGGCACTTTCCGTTGGCTCGGGGCCCACTTCATCGACCCGGGACCCTTTCCGCCAGCCCGTCGTCATTCATCGGCCCAGGGGCCTTTCACATCGGACCAGGGGGCTCTTGTGGACCTCTGTACTGATGCCTTGAGGACCTCCTCCGACTCTCCACGGGGGGAGGGACTGGGCTTCGCCACTGGACATGGCCGGTGTTTAAGCTTTCTTGGACAAGGCTTAAACAAAGTAGGGTAAATTTGGGCGGTTCGCGGCATAATTTATGTAGTCAGATTTCTCAACGGAAAGCTATTTAATGGGGAAAATGACAAGTAAACATTAGCAGGGTACCAAACTAGGGAGGGGTAGGGGGTGGGGGGTCCAGCCCCCGACCCACCAGGGATCTCCAACCCTACTCTAAGATCATTGGCACGAAGATCTGAAACCAATTTTCATCTGCCGTTATGTATCGCGATGGAATTCGATGAGCGATAATTTAGCTGTTCCTAGACAACGCGCCATGCTTGAAAATATTCAATTATTGCCAAATTAAAATCTTCGTAGGAAGATTGAAGGGATACATTTCGCATACCCAATGTTAGGACCTTGCGATGAGAATGATACTTGCACCATTCGGAGTAATATACGGACACGGTGCAAGATCAGGTAGAAGGGGTGACTGCACGTTTTAAATGATTTTACAATGCCAATGAATGTCATGCGTCATAAATGCCAAACGTTAGTAAATTATACCTATGGTTATATTTTGTTCTGCATGAACATCGTTGAAAACCATGGATAGAGTTTCAATGTTAACTGGCGATGCCTGAGTACCACATAACCATATTTTGACACCTCTCGGAACAACACCCAAAATGCACTTCAAAACCTCATTAGCTGGCCTTAACCTCATTAGCTCGGTGATCCTGTATCCCCGATCGTACTACGCGTTCGACAGTTATCCCGGGAGACATGAAAAGGGGGCAGAGGAGGGCGGCAAAATTCCCCGTCCGGAGATCTAAGATTAAGCACTTTCTTCTTTGTCAATAGCGGAGCATCAAGTAGAAAAGAAGCGTTGGAGGCAACTGTGGTAATTGCTCGATGTCGATAGGACATGACCAATATCAAGGCAATCACAAACTTAGGGGACGAGTGGTCTAGGGGTTAGATGCTCGTCTCACAATCGAAAGATTGTGGGTTCGAATCTCACCTGTCGCCACTCTTCGCCCGCGACCAATCGGCGTGAGAGATTGGCGACGCTATATGACTCAACGGTCGACGTGTCGTAAAACCAATAACCAACCAACCAATCACAAACTTAACTGTGTGGGAATACTGGATGTGTTGTGGAATGATTGGCAAGCCCGGCACAGAGACATGTGATGAAACAAATAAACATGTGATCTTGGCAGAAAATGGGAAGCTTTTACGTGTATATGGAAACTTCGGCCCTTTATGGGAGATCTCGTCTGGTGCTCTGTACGAATACAACATAATTGGCTCCTCACACAGGAAAAGAAACAAGAGGACATCCGCTTCTTCTTAGATCAACGATCTGATTGTATCATCTGGATATATATATTGAATCTTATTTCCTGTTCACGAAAATACAATTTTAATATCTGCCTGGAGGTTGACAGTTTGCTTCCACCAATCGGCTGGTTCCGGGTCGCACATAATTCGATTTTCTATGCCCAAAATGAAAGAAATTCTGCTCTTTTGATTAGAAGCCACGCTTTATAATACGGAACTTTCAAATATAGAAAATAGTAGGCTCAAAACATGATCTCAATGTCACACGGGATCGCGAAACAGACGCTGATTGGGTGCTGATGGGTTGTGACGTCACGTGCTCGTCCGGTGTCCGGCTCGAGCCAAGGCTCCATAGGCGCCACATGAGAGGGGTGCCTTGCAACCGGTGAAATATATTGTCAACTCTAATCCGGCGCCTATGGGGTATGGTGAAGGTGGCAAATGGTGTGAGCATTCCGGCTGAGAGGGAATGACGGTAAACGGAAGCATTAGTGGTATTTTGTGCATGTCTGTCAGAACACAGATAATTCACACCGGACAAGATGTGCGTGACTGTTCTGCGAGACGAGCGCACAAGAAAGGAGTACAATGATGAGATGTTGCACGAAGAAAATCTCCACTGGCACTGTGTACTGTTGTGAAGGTCATTTTCACCAAAAGTTGCATTCTAATATTGAATTCATAGTAGATATGTAGGCATTCATCAGGTACAACCTCGCATCACTCCTGATGCCACTGAGCCTAACCTCAGCTGGTCGTATGCTAACCCAACATTTTCTGACATGATCTTACCTTAATTTTGCACTGTTTGCAAAAAGATTCACGTATCAACAGCCATTGGTACAAGACTGTTGGCAGAAATATCGGTTTATGAATATGTATTGCTGGTGATGATGAACAACTTATGGAATAATTTGTCACTTAGCCCTACCACATCACCATTATTGTGTTTGTGTACTTATTGCCTTCAATGTCAGTGAAACACAAAAATATGGGACAAGCTACAGGCGGAAATTGAACTTCTGAAGCTGATTTGTAAACTCTCTTTGTTAGTTATTAGGGCTTTAGGGCGAATCGACCATGTTGATCATATAGCGGCCATGTTAACAATACAATTAAAGGAAGACTATCAACATAAATGGGTTTCTTCATGCTCCGCTCATCATAGAAAATGACTTCTGGCATCAGACAACACAATGTTGAGAAACAGGCCAGTGTGCAACATATGGTAAACTCAACAATATCCTGTCGATGCAATCAGTCGGTAGTAGGTGCGAAAGTGATGATTTTTGTACTGCCAGTGGGTGACCGGCGCAACGTTTTTGGTGGTGTGAATCAGTCGCAGCTGGTACTGGTCATGATGCACATAGGTCACACATTGGCGGTCCAGCACAATGCGACGTGAAAAGAATACAAAAAAACACTGGCCATTTTTATCTCCCTAGCGTTCTATAATAGTATGCGGAGTGTATTCGCATCTGTCTGGTGCAATAATTTGGCGTGCTCCGTGTTCTTCCAAGTCAGCAGTGTGCCTCATCGACTCCATGTGGTATCTTTTCGTATCTTCAGCACCATAGATCTGTGATGCTTGATGCTATGACAGCTCTGTCGTAACCTAGCCGGTTTTTACCCGGACCGCCATAGTCTTAGGTCTTCTCTGTTTGGGACTAACGTATCGGTAGGGAAAGTCGGCCTATTTCAGGATGGATATGATGCCCAGTAACTTTGAACCGCGCCTGGAGACTCACTAGCCAGTGACTAGTGACTCAGCTGCCATTCTTGACATTGGCTTGCCTTGCTTGGGGCTAGACGCAGGTCGTACCATCTGTCAGAACGTGACGCGTTCACCTGCACAGTGCCGTCACCTGTACTGTTCACCTGTACTGTTCACCTGTACTGTTCACCTGTACTGTTTTGCAGTATTGGCAGTCGGCTTCTCGTTTCACAGTCCGCATCATCCTATGCTGAAGCCTCTCAAGGAGCCTTGCAGCCATCTTGATATTTTTTTCGCCGCTCGATAAGAAGTCGTGAATGCACTGTTCGCACTCCGATGTGCTTGCCAGCCAACCGGCGGCACTCCTGAATTGCTTACCAGCAGCAGAGTGGCACTCCTGCGCTGTTTACCAACCGCAGGGTAGCACTCCTGTGCTGCTTACCAGTCGCAGGGTGGCACCCCTGTGCTGTTTCCACCTGAGCTGATCTGGAGTGGTGATCGACTGTCTTATTGGCAGTCGTACAAGCCGAACGCCGCCGTTGCCCTCGCCCCTGACGTAATTGTTATCGTGATGGATCACCAGCAGAGCGAGCCAACACGCACTGACGAGACCGTGACCCTTCACACCGAGACAGACGTATATTCCGCACGACGTCGCCTGCACACACGCCACTCACCTGCGTATTTGCAGTAGGAGCCTTTCTGCATACCAGGTTTGCAGGCGTGCCAGTGGAAGTTGCTCGCCGTGCAAATCTGGGCTCAGCGTGAGAGTTTCCCAGTTGCAGGTGGAATGTTTGACTGGTCGACTGGTGTATTTCAGCACGGTCGTTTCGGTATGGCGACATTGTACACTGCACAGTTGTCTTGCGGCACGACCGAGAGGCCGCTCTGTGTCACTACTGGGAGGCCGCTCTGTGTCACGACTGGGAGGCCGGCCCATGTCAGCCAGGGGCCGTTCTGTGTCACAACCGGGAGGCCGCTCTGTGTCACGACTGGGAGGCCGCTCTGTGTCACAACTGGGAGGTCGGCCCATGTCACGACCGAGAGGCCGCTCTGTGTCACGACTGGGAGGCCGCTCTGTGCCACGACTGGGAGGTCGGCCCATGTCACGACCGAGAGGCCGCTCTGTGTCACGACTGGGAGGCCGCTCTGTGTCACGACTGGGAGGTCGGCCCATGTCACGACCGAGAGGCCGCTCTGTGTCACGACTGGGAGGCCGCTCTGTGCCACGACTGGGAGGTCGGCCCATGTCACGACCGAGAGGCCGCTCTGTGTCACGACTGGGAGGCCGCTCTGTGCCACGACTGGGAGGCCGGCCCATGTCAGCCAGGGGCCGTTCTGTGTCACGACCGAGAGGCCGCTCTGTGTCACGACTGGGAGGCCGCTCTGTGCCACGACTGGGAGGTCGGCCCATGTCAGCCGGGGGGCCGCTCTGTGTCACAACTGGGAGGCCGCTCTGTGTTACCACTGGGAGGCCACTCTTTGTCACGACTGGGAGGTCGGCCCATGTCACGGCCGGGGGGCCACTCTGTGTCACCACTGGGAGGTCGGCCCATGTCACGACCGGGGGGCGCTTTGTGTCACGACTGGGAGGCCGGCCCATGTCACGGCTGAGAGGCCGTTCTGTGTCACCACTGGGAGACCGGTCTGTGTCACGACTTGGAGGCCGTCCTGTATACCATTGAGAGGCCGGCTTTCGTCATTACTCAAGGGCTGGACTGCTCCAACCGAGCGGTCAGTTTAGGTAACCGCACAACAGAGCACCGGTTTGGATCTCGCCTCCTGAGCCTGCACGAAATGCTGCTTCCAAGTAATCGCCGAACCCGCTATCCGACTAATGCTAATTATTTTCAATGACAACAGGACCCCATCGCATGAACCGCCGACCCAACCATGACGTAATCCAGATCCGGGCACTGGCAGCACTGCGCCTGCCCCGGCCCCTCCGTGCCTGTCGACATCGCAGTAGCAACGTCATAGGGGTTAGCAGCAACGCCATGGTTAAGTCGGCAGCAACCGCAAAGGGATTCGGACGGACGGGCCGATGCAGACGGCCCGGAGTGAACAAAGGGTGCCCACAGGCATACACATTGAGAGCTCCGGGCTGGACCAACGTGAAGAGCTCCTAGGCCGATGGAGGGAGCTCCTGGTCGTTAAAATGGCCCCAGGGCTGACGGAGAAGCCCAAGCCGATAAAAAAGCCCCTAAGCCAACGAGGAGACCCCTGAGTCAACGGAATGGGCCCCTCGGTCGACAGCGAAGGAACCTAGCCGCTGGAGAGGACTCTGGGTATTCGTAAAGGCCCCGAGTAGATGTGACAGGCCCCTGGTCCGATGGAGGGGATAGAAGCCGTACAAGGGGCCCTTGATCTAATACAGGGGCCAAGCTGTTGAAAGAGGGCCTCCGGCCGGACGGGTGAGGCCCTTAGCCGTGAAAGAGGGCCTCTGAGCCGATTGGGAGGGCCCCGGGCCGTACGACAATGACGTTTTGGCTGGCTTTGGCTCACGCTGACGGAGCTGCCAGCGGGTCTCAGGCCGATGAAGAGGCCCACAATCCACGGAGACGACCCCAGGTGAAAGACGAAAGTTCCCGGTGCAACGTGAAGGGCCCCTAGGCTCATGGAGGGTACCTGGGCTGATAATTGTGTCCGCGGACTGGCAGAGAGAGCCCCGGAGTTCCTTTGATGACAGACAGATGACAGCCCCGGAGTTCCTTTGATCCTCAAACCTTTGATTTGATGATTCCTTCCTCTTCAGAGGAAGGCTCTCTGTTACAAAATTGGCCTTAAAAAGGAAATTAATGTAAAGGCCCAGGAAGTCGCCCGGCCTACCTGAGGTCACATAAGGCTCTGTGTTGCGTCCAATGCGTCACGTCGTTCATTTTCTACTAAATTGCAACGATTCGAAATATATTGCGACGAGAAGGCAACACCATAGGCTGCATATTTTCGGGCTCACAAAATTTTACGTAGTTTATCATCAAGCTCCACTGAAAACAAACACAGATATAAATTAGCGAATTATTTCAACCGAAGTAACCAATCAAGGCCGCTAATTTCCCAACTGCTACATGAGGCATTGACTGG
The DNA here is from genome assembly GCA_034440615.1 of Ashinkailepas kermadecensis. Lineage (NCBI taxonomy): Eukaryota > Metazoa > Arthropoda > Thecostraca > Neolepadidae > Ashinkailepas > Ashinkailepas kermadecensis. The sequence continues at coordinate 393,338 of JAOTOM010005028.1, forward strand.
TAGGCACATTTAAAAACGTCATAGTGAGGGCATACACACCGCAATTTTGATACCGTTTATACCACGCGGGTTCCGTGATTTATAGCGCACTTCTGTGATGATCACACTCATCTGACGAGCTTAACCCGATTCATGTGTGTACAAAATACACCAAGACAACTTATTTTGTAGCCAAACTAAGGACTGAAGAGGGGCTGCGATAGATACTTCTGACAGCATTCTCGTGCTTGCCTTATTACACCAGATTATGCTATGCGTGTAAGCAGTGATGTTTCATGAAAATGTATGGCAGCACAGCCGAGGAAGAAGGTCGGACAAAATTACAAGGGGGCTTTTACTTGTTCATTGACACTCTCCCTTCCTTGCATACCTCCCAGATTTTGCACAGCATGCTATGAAACTTCCTACTCCCCAAGCCTTTATAATACCTATAAGCCTCATAATTATCTGTTTCTCCCTCCAATCACTCTTCCAGTGAGTTGCCGATGGACATCATCCATTGTGGACATCATCATCATCATCAATTGTGATTTTGTGGGATATTCTTTACCGAGGTGTAGACTTGAATAACTTTGGTACGTCAAGCAGCGGCGTACCTAAGAGTTTCGGTAACGGGTGATCGGTAGATGCCTTCCCATTCCCACCCTCCAAAACCTGGAAAAATGACAGTACCTAGTCTTGAATTTGCACTACTTTAAATCCATCCGAAAATCATGTCGCATTTTCTCTTAGTGTAAGAAGTTTTCCTCATCCGTCGAAATCATGTGGAATGTTATGTTTTGTCATTCCAATGTAGCTATATGACCGTTGCAGTCGATGTGCCCTTTTAACCCAAATTCCAATGTAATTGCTGTCTGGACGTTGCGCACGGTCTTCAATTGTGCATTTGCATTGATAAATTACATTGAATTGCTTCAGCGATGATTTGTCACGAGATGGGTTGTTTTGCATCGCAAGTGAACGAGTGGTGAGGTTCTTATAGAAAATGGCTAGTTTCAGTCCAGCGCGCTCGACTGAAACTGAAACGCTGGGACTGAAACGCTTCCCGACGCTTTCCTGGGGCTTCCCGACGCCGCAGCGTCGGGAAAAGCAGGCTTACAGTAACTCTTCACAATGTTCCAGAGGACCTTTTCATCGGTCTGGTAAACAGGAGACATGCGATTTTTTTTGGTAGAATGGCTGGTGTGTTGAGAGTCGGGACTGGGTGGTAGCTTGCTTGGTGATGGCGTTTCTGACGTGGTTGTCGATGGTAGTACTGGGTAGTTGTTGACGAGCATTTGCTTTACTCTGTGGAATTCTGTGTGCGCTATTTGCCAGATACTGTAGTGTCTAATTGCCCTGCTCACATACGCGCTGATAACAGTCTTTCTGTCCATTTGGGCAGTGGCTTTTCCCGCTAAAGCTCGGTTCACCCTTGGTAATTCGGAGCGTCAATCATTCGTAAAACGAACGGATATCGAACGTCAAACAGAAGATAGACGTCGTAAAACGAGCGGAAATACACCGGGAATAACACACGCTGTTTCCCCGAATGAAAACGTTCATTTTACGCTTCCCTGCGAATCAATTATGACGCCAATGAGACCATTCTGACGCGACTGCCGCCGATTCAAGTTGTGTGGAAATCCTGAATACTTGTAACAATGCAAGCTGAGATATATCGCGCATTTACATGTGCCAATTCCAATGCTAATTCCAATGCCAATTCCAATGAATTGGCATTTACAGCAATGGAAATTATGAATATGTTTTTCACCATCATGCATAACTTGGCAGTGCCAAGTTGTGTTTGGAGTACCAGGAATTGTCAGGGATTTTTAATTGCTTACAATAGGCACTTAGAACTCACTGGGCCAATGATTTCCTACGTGGCTATGTTCTTCAGAGATACCTGCAAGATTTTGTCAGGGCTGCATACACAGCCCTAAAATACTATTTCCCACCTTTGCATCTTTGGTGAACAAGCATGCTTTTTCAGTGCCAATAAAACACAAACACAACACAATATTGCATACAATTCCGCCTGTGACTATTGTCCAGGGCTACCTCTCTACCATGTGACCAAAAGAGGTGTGCTAGGAAATGCAATATTCTAGCCACCGGAAAATCAATGCTTCCAACCTGGTTATAGACAGCCAACAAAACTTCGAATATCTCGCGACCACTCAATCACACCAACAGAACGTTAAACGCCGAATCGCCGTTGAAAAGATAAACTAAATCTATATTTTGGACGCCAGATAGACGTTCATTACGCGGTCGTGACATATCCCGGTTCACACTCTGCGACGCTCCGATCGCGTTAAACGTTCGTAAAACGCAGTTTTGACGGGCGTCTGAAATGCGTTCGATTGCCGTTTGTTTGCCGAAACGGCCTAAAAACGATGAATAGACGCTCGGAAAGCGTCAAAAGGCCATAGTGTGAACCGAGATTAAGGCAACGCTCGATATCTGTGGGCTTGCAATGAACACTTGCTGGAAATGATCCGCTACTACCGTCGATTGACACACCCCAAAAGTTATCTTATCTTCAATACCCAGCTCTATAGTGAAGTCTAGACCCAAAAACTTCTAGCCTTGACTGAGCTCTGACAAGAACGGTGTGTTCCGCACACCTAGCTGAATATCATCGACGTATCGATAGTACTAGAGAGCGGGGATCCTCTACGTCAGGTGCCTGCAGCACTATCTGCTCAACATGAGCCACGAAGGCCTCGCAAGCAATCTAATGTAATTTATCAATACAATATGCACAATTGGAGACTGTGTTCTCCGTCCAGACAGCAATTACCTTGCAACAACTTCACTCAGCAGGCTCATCGCCATAGACCTGCAGAGCGGTGGTCCACAGACGCACACCAACACACATCACGACACACGCCTCACGAGACAACACATGGTGGACAACACCACTATCATCGCCAGATCACGCGAACCAAGACGTCTTCACATACTAGAGGCCATTTACGTATGGGAAAGAGACCTGGCTACAAACCGGCAGGTTGATGCGCGGCGAGGTACCCTGTCGCTCTATGACGGATCTCTCATGAAGCAGAAATGACCGATTGTGACCCTAAAGCCAAAATGGCCAATACTTTTGGTGTTGTCCTGCCAATAGCGACAAACATTGTGCTTAATTTTCCAGTGTGATGTCACCCAAATATGTTTCGCACGCTCTATTCTCAGCATGGTGCAAAATGAACTGTCCATTTGTACTGTGGTAGCATCATTTTTGCGAGTGTACACGTGACGATACTTTGATTCGATTTAGATATACGCGACTTCGATTTTTGTACATTAACTATGATCAGTGTAACTAAAACGTATCACCTGTGTGACTTCGCTAACATTCTGCGCATTTTCCTGCGGAAATCGTTAGGCATTATGAACGGACATAATACCGGTGACGCCGCTCTGGTGGTGGGTTTGTGAAGGAACACCACCAGAGTGGGCTGGCTCTGATGAATGCTATATTCTGGTCATGCTATGCTATCTGATCGATGGATGCTATCATTTCACCCTGTCACCTTGCCCTTAAAGTGAAATGGGAGCAATTGGCCACTCAACATCTTGTGATAAAAACGCGTTATACATCATCTGTGTTAAGTGCTGACAATTTCCAATGTTATTAACTAAACCAAAATCGAACGTGCTACATTTTTATATCATCTTGTATAACTTCCATGAAGGTTTAACCCTGTCACTTTTGCACTCAATTCGAGAATTTGTGTCCCAAAATATCACTTGTATTCCTTTAAGTTGTGTATCAGATGTTCTACATTACCGAATTAATTTCCAATAGTCTCAAATAAACCGGCTTAAAATCAGCTGCATTCTGATGCTATACTCGACTACTTTTATACTAACCCTGTCATTTTTGCACTCAATTCCAGGATTTGTGTCTCGAATTATCACATTATATTCCTTTAACTTGTATATCAGATGTTCTACATTATCGAATTAATTTCCAATGGTCTCAAATGAACCGACGTAAAATTAGCTGCCTTCTGATGCCACACTCGACTACTTTTATAGATATCTAACCCTGCCATTTTTTTACCTTTTGACATGCGCTTTGACAAAGCTTTCAGATCAACGTAATTATTATGCCCTGACCTCGCCATTGGGATGTCATGACGATTACTTCCCGCTAATGCACGCGTGAAACCGCCTAATCTCTCATGGGTTTAACACGTGAAACGGCAACTTCATCGCTCGTAATATGGTCAATTGTAGTGTGCTGTGTCGGCTCGGTTTCAATCGGTACAACTCACAAACCAATAAACCGATCGACACAGAACTGACACCAGACTTGTGCTCGACTCGAGTTGAATCGAGAATCGACTCATGAATCAATCGTTTTTTGATGAGTCGCGAGTTGAATCGATTCTTTTCCCCAAAACATATCTTGAGTCGCGAGTTGAATCACATCTCTCTTTTTTTAAATGATTTGAATCACGAGTCAATCATTTGAATCACAATGAGTCATTTGAGTCTTGTGACTCAAATGCTGGTCAGGAGCAGGATTATCTCAGGGAACTGTTTGAATTTAACAGAAATGATGCAATTAGAGGTCATCAATTCAAAATTAAAGTTAATCACAGCAGGACAAGGTTAAGACAGTCTTTCTTCACCAACAGGGTAGTAGAACACTGGAACCAGCTGCCAGAAACTATTGTCAGTAGCAACACACTGAACATCTTTAAAAACAGCATAGACAGTCATTATAAGAATAGGAGGCTTGTTTTTTCTGTATTCCAGGGAGAGTTGATCGACGCATTTGGTAGACAACTGGTTCAGTGTACAGAGTGCAGCCAAGAAGGGCCCTTGTGGCTCATAGTTGCACTGATCTTTTATGTCTTTATGACTTTATGTCTTTATGAAGCTTTCCGGCATTATTGAGGTTCTGTCATGGCTGGATGCACGTCAAGCGCCGACGGTTGCTGCCCAGAGGATCCGTAGGGCCGCCGAGCGGTGGCATGACAAAAAGTATAGTTCCACCTTTCAACAATACTAAGCAACATCGGCTCTGCCACGCCAAAACGGTGTAGGAGAAATTCACGATTGTAGATGCATTTTTTATATTCAACGCTCATAAGCGTAATGTTCTTAAACAATACCGAAAAAATGTGTCGGCCTCAACTGCAATGGTGGCGGAACTCATGCCAGGCACATCGCCTATCGTTTCAAATCTGAAAATATATCTGTAACTTTGGCGTTGCGGCCCATTAACATTCAGGGAATGGTTTGCGCTCCACCATATTATGAATGGCGGCGGGCGGTCGGATACGGTCGGGGGCCACCCGCGTCGCCGCCGGCGGCCGGCCGTCTATGGTGGGAAATAGTTCCAGAAGGTAATGCGCAAAGTAACAATATGCGCAATATATCACTGTAAGTGGCAATGAGATTGACATCTGAAGGCAAGCTAACTCTCATAAAAGCACTTCGCATCATATTTTATGGAGACAGAGTCTCATAAATTATAACTATATTCTTCGCGCACACACTAGTGAGCGTCCGAGCGCGCTTGTCGCGGGCGCATGTTTCAGAGTTCTTGAATGGCATCAGGAACCTACCTGTTTTCTTTCTTTACTAGAGATCCCCTGGTGTCCACATTAACATTGCGTCTGACGCCTAACGTGATGAAACGTGAACATGAAGAGCACTACGCGCTCTTTAAGCCGTATATCTTTACTCATTATGAACCTGGGCAAATTTTCAATCACCACGATTGCGTACACAGACACACACACACACACACTATATATATATATATATATATATATATATATATATATATATATATATATACATATACATACATACATCAATATAGTTTGTTTTGCTATGGCGTATGCACTACCCGCCATGTGTAGGCTAACCTTTCTTGAATTTTCACTGATGTGTCATTTGTAACGTTAATTTCCCATGAAAAGCATGTTGTTCAAAAGTAAGAAATACTTAATTATAGTTGGCACCAGCCGTTAGCGATGACATTCCACGCTGAATTAATTAGGTCTGCATCTCACCTCGTACATGGCCGACGCTTCCGTGAAAATTTTAGCTGCCATATCTTCATATTGAATGAATTTTACACAGGTGTAAACATGACGTTAAGATGACCACAATATCCAATGCTCAGTAGCAGATACAAGGGTCAATTATTTCTATTTTGACCCAGACAACGTTACTTAGGCCGCATGCACGCATCGTAGTCCATACCAAAACAAATGTCAAGACTTGCTCTTTTGCACCAAATCGATTTTTCTTATCCAGAACGAAACTCCTGCACAACTGCTGAAGTGGACCATTCTGAGGATTAAACGTAGGTATTAAAATCAAACTGAGGTTTCCATTTATCATAATACTCCAGCTTAGGATGACAATGTGGGTCCCGAGGTCGAAGCACCTTAACTTGGTGAGCTTTGTACGATAATATTCGCAATATTATCAATGACCTCTGGATCTATAAAATAATTTACCCTCAATAAAACTAACCGAGCTTTCGATTGCCGTTTGCATCAACCGAATTGGTACATCGACCGCACAGATACAAGCGACTCACCCATCCCCCATTTTGATCCGTGTCTCAAGTTTAACATCAGTAATTCGTTAACAGCAATACCCCAAGCGGTTCGGATCGTTCGAAAAATATATGCTGCAAACCGTCTCGACACAATTAAATCCACGAAGACGAACACCAGCTATGGCAAGACGCTACCTGTAGTACAGCTCAGTGCATTTTCTGACTACCTTCTCTCACTCCCCCCCCCCCCCTCTCGATCAACAAACTGTATCACGACAGGGGCACTTTAAGCGAGAGGAGGCGCTGTCCAGGGCACTCCAATTTTGGACAACTCTCCCGCTGACCAGATCCCGGGTCCGCCGTTGCACTCATCATCTGTTTGCCGATCGACTTTCAATCATCCATTACTCATATTCAAACTTCGACCGCTGAAAGCGTGTGGCAGCTTCATCCTTTTCGCAGACGACCCACTAAATTGCTGTGGTCGGAAACGTGGCTGATGATCTCCGTCTGGTTTCAGCAAGAGCGAGCAATTGCCGAAATCGTCCGAACCTGGGGTCGCACCCGTCAAACAAACGACCACGACGAGCTACCAATCACGGCGTGATCGAGAGTGACTGCTGGGGCGCGTGCCCACGACGAGCTACCGACCACGGTGGGATCGAGAGTGACCGCCTGTACTGGCGGGCGGCGAGACCGTGGTGCCGCGTGTCAGCTCCGATGAAAACCAACAAGAGCCATAGTGTAACAAGCCTAGCGGTACCGCCGATCGCACAGTACGCCTCCACGCCGCATCTGTTCGTCTTCCAGTCGAACGACGAGGCGGCTGTGCTGCATAATCCGGAGCCCATCTACCAGTCAGCCGCAGACGTACGTGCAGGTCGGCTGGCGGCTACTCAGAGGATCAGCGAGAGGTACGACTCATACCACAACCTGGCGCGTACCGGCGAAGACCTAGCGGACACACTCGCCGTGAGTGACGCGGACATCGCACGGGTCGAGTCCTTCTTCTCTGGACATAAGACACAGGTGAGGTGCAAAGCATCTTAAGTTACTTCTGACACTGAACACGGATGTCCAGTAGCTTAAGTTCGAAGTTATGATGTGTCATTTTTAAACTGCGACTGCCAAGGGTCGGGTAAATCGGCCCCACCCCAGGCCAAATCGGCCTCAACGAAATTCTTACTCCACCATTTTTAAGTGATGCGACGATTCTCTTTCATGATTCTGGGAAGAGAGAGAGAGAGAGAGAGGGGGGGGGGGGAATTGCAGAGAAAATTGAGTGGGCGGATTTTCGAGTTGAGTTCAATAGATGCAGAGGTGGGAGTATTTGATAAATTTGGGCTGAAGAAAGCAAAAGCGTTGCAGGATTGGCTCCGAAAAAAATATACAGACTAGAACACGTATTATGAAGAAAAACTAGCATTACCTGGATCGTGGCCTATTCGACGCGACGCTACAGTCAGCCTGTCCATCAGTTTCAATGCAGCACGTGCTAAATGCCCGGGCGCAGCCGGTCAAGCTGTATCGGCTCAACACGTGTCGAAACTCGACACGTTTCGCATATTGCTTCGTGTCGAAGCTCGACAAGTTGGACAAGCGCTAGTCGGTTGTTTGTCGAGCGATCGTCATAAAGGAAATCTGCCAAATTGAAGCCTTTGTGTTGTTACTCATCTAATTTTCAAAGCAGAGCATCCTGTTATTAGCAGAGGATTTTTTTCTCGCGAGATCCGTTAGTATTGCCACAACAAAGGTGTCGCAAGCATGGATGCTGCCGTGGCTGTGTGTCACGAGGTGTGCCATTCAACTAAACTCTAAACATTAATTATAATTAATAGTCCGACACCGAAGAGCGAGCAATAAACGATTCAGCATCAGTCGCATCGCATCCCCACTGCTTTTTGAGTGCCGACGAACGAGGAGAAATTAGCTCGCCTCGTACCTCGTGCCGTAATATGTAGAAGAGTGCACGCTACAATGACAGCGTGCAGCGTGCTAAATTTCAGCTGTGTGCCATACAGTGACTGCAAGCAATAGACACTTACTTTCGGTGGATTCCGCGAAAGTCAGGTGTATCGTGAACAGACTGCAGGGGAGCACATCGAGACAAAAGTCAGGTGTATCGTGAACAGACTGCAGGGGAGCACATCGAGACAAAAGCACACCATGGGTGTCGCACTGTCAAAGTGTTCCCAAGATGCCGGCCGGCTTGTGCCGACGGAAACTACTGGGATATCCATGTCAGGGGTTGAAAACTCAGCTAAACCACTCATACTGATGACGTCATGGCCCGGCATGCCGGCACGCGCCGACAGGTCCTGCTGACGTATCCATGTCAGGGGGCCGAAAGCTCAGCTATGCAGCTGATGCCTACCTCTGACGGTCCTCTGACCTCGCCGCCCTGCCGGCAGGTAAGCTTGTGTCCGTCTTTGTCTGTGTCCCGCTCCCTGACCTCGCCGCCTTGCCTGTAGATAAGCTTATGTCTGGCTCTGTTTGTGTCCCGCTCCTTGATCTCGCCACTCTGCCGGCAGGCAAACTTGTGTCTGGCTCTGTCTGTGTCCCGCTCCTTGATCTTGCCACTCTGCCAGCAGGTAAACTTGTGTCTGGCTCTGTCTGTGTCCCGCTCTTTGATCTCGCCACTCTGCCGGCAGGCAAACTTGTGTCTGGCTCTGTCTGTGTCCCGCTCCTTGATCTCGCCACTCTGCCGGCAGGCAAACTTGTGTCTGGCTCTGTCTGTGTCCCGCTCCTTGATCTCGCCACTCTGCCAGCAGGTAAACTTGTGTCTGGCTCTGTCTGTGTCCCGTTCCCTGACCTTTCCACCCTGGCGGCAGGTGATCGTATGTCGGGCGCTCGCCAATCTGTATCTGAGCTCGGAAGCAAACGCGTGGGAGCTCAAGTACACGGGTATACCGACTCTAGTGGTGGACGCCGGCACCACGCGCAATCGCGGCAGCCGTCAGATCCAGCTGGTGCTGGCCGAAAAGGGCACCGGCTTCATGCTGTGGCGCGATCGGGTCGACGCGCTGTCAGCGTACGTGGCAGCCGACCCGAGCTTCCACACGATGCACCTGTCCACCGACCACCGCCAGCGGGCTGGCTTCAGCTACGACAACACCGAGGCGGCCAAGCGGTTCCAGTCCCAGCTGGACGCACTCTGCACCGACCCGGCCAACGGTCGGACGTCCGAACCGAGCAAGAAGAAAAAGCGGAAGAAAGAGCGGTACATGAGGCCACAGAAGGAAGACATTTCGCTGCCCTGCTGCTTCGAGCACGTGACCAACGTGTGCCTGTCGGACATGGACCGCTTCTACACGCTGCAGTCGCTGGTCGGCAGTCACGGCTCGTGATGGCACCGGATGCAAGGCCATCATCACGTGACTGCTGCCACTGTCGGGCCCCGCCGCCCTCCGCCATATTTGTGGTAACCGGTGTCCGCACGCATGGCGCTGGTCGTGACGTGGGCATCACGTGACTGCCGCCACTGCCCTGGCCCCGTCCAACTCTGCCACATTGGTAGTAGTCGGTGACTGCACGAGGTCAGTCACTTATCTCGGGGTGATGACAGACTGGATCAGATGTGAACAGAAGGGGGCGTGTAGAGCCGGGCAATGCCTGCACGCGCCTGGTTCCGCGCGCATGCCCAGCATAGCAGTGGGAACGGTCGCGCTCAAGGGCAGTCAGACCTTGACGACTGTGAATGGCACAGGGCTGGCAGCAGCCGTCATCATGACCTTGGCCACTGGACGTGGAGACTCGCCGCCACTGCTGCAGCCATTTGCAAAGGTGGATAGCCTGATGTAAGCGCAGATGACAGATGACAGATGACAGATGACAGATGACAAATAATAGATAGGTTTGCTATTTTGTGGCTCCACGGCTCCGCAGACCTGAGTCGCTATAATTTTAGATGCTAGACCGCGGACTAACTTTACATCCCAATGCCGCAACATGGGTCATAATTCATGCAATGTGAACTAGTCAGTCATCTGCCGTGACGCTCAAGTTCCCGAGGCCTGCTGGACAGCGAACATCATGTCTGTTCAATATTCGGAGCAATTTTCGTTCCTTGTAAGTATATAATGTTCATGGAGGGATATGTGTAGGTTTTCCCTCCATATGTTATGCTGCGCAGTTTGAGGATGCATATGCTAGTCCAGCAGTAGCTGGGGTATACTATGTAACATGAGCCACTGAGGAGGGAAATGTTTTCCTCCTCCCATATTTATATCCATTACAAATCGGCCGATTGCACTGATTTGAAGCTATTTTGCGCATCATACTGTGCCACTACTCCTTCTATCCGATGATCCACTGAATAAGTATGGGAGCGAAGTCTAACAAATATCTGGCGTGTCCAATGGCCAGACCTTTCTTCTGGTATGTGGGTTTCGAGTTAACACGCGTCAGTTGTCCAATGGCCAGCTTTCTTCTGGTATGTGGGTTTCGAGTTCGCACGCGTCAGTTCACACATCATGTATTATTATTAATGAGCTTGATGCAATATACTGAAATATTTGCTTCAAGTTCATATTCAAGTCATGACGTGTGTTTTTTTTTGTCGTACAAATGACTATAGGAAGACGTGGGCCCGGCCGATGCTCGGGTAGAGCGTCGATTGACATGTCATTGTTTTGTGATACTTGTAATAAAATGCTTCAGCTTCCCTCCTTTACCGATGTATTGACATGTAGAGAACTGAACGTTCTCACTTGAGTGAATGTGAAATGACTGTACGTTGCTTCGCTTATGTCACACACTAGTAAAAATAGACGGTAGATGCAACATAGGACGGTACAAATGGCATGCACGACTTTATTTAACATATCGCTAGCTCGGATGAGACGGCAGCTTTCCGCAAAGACGTACCCTGACAGCCGTCGAACCCTGGCAGTACAAACGGGAGTCAGTTTGACCACCCCTGATATTTATCGAGATAATTCCTGAACCGTTTGGGATGTTGCTTTTAAAAATGTTATGCTTTCTTGCAATTGATGGGCACACATTGTATTAAAATGTAAGCTTTGTCTATTAGGGTCACGAAGCTAGGACAGGTCAAAGTCATATCGGGACAAGTGGTGTACCGAAGGGGGGGGTGCAAGAATCACGCCGGGGTTCGGAAAAATTGCGTCAGGCTCCCTAAAAATCCCACTGGTGCCCCAAAAGTCGTACCGGGGGCCCTAAAATCACAATGGGCACCCAAAAAGTCGCGCAAGTGCACCTGAAAATGACGCTGAGCCCACAAAATCGCACCAAGTCCCCTGAAAATCACATAGCGGGCTCGATAATCGTTCCGTGTCCCTACAAAATCGTTTTGTGGCCCCTAAAAATTGCGCTGGAGACTGCAAAAAGTGGGACCGGGGTCCCTGAAAAGTCCGCTGTGCCCAAACAAGTCGCGCTGGACCCCCGAAGACCACACTAGGGCTTCAAAGGGTCGGGTCGGATCCCCTGGAAATCCCGCTGGGAGCCTAAGAACCCTCGGCGGGCCTAGGAAAATCGCCTGGGGTCCAAAAGATCGGACCGGGCCCCTGAAAATCACGATGGGGCCCTAAAAAAGTCGGACCTGGGACCCTGAAAATCACGCTGGGGTCCTCAAAAGTTTACACCTAGGCCCCTGAAAATCACGCTGGTGGCCCAAAAAAGTCGTGCCGTAGTCCTTAAAGATCACGCCGGGCCTTAAATATGCGCACCTGGGCCCCTGCAATTCACGCTGAGGCCCGAAAAAGCCCAATCGGGGTTCATGAAAATCACAATGGGCCCCAAAAGGTCAGACCGCGGCCCCTGAAGATCACACTGAGCATCGGGGTATCAAAACGTCGTGCCCAGGGCCCCTGAAAATCACGCCAGGGCCTCGACAGGTCGCACTGGACCCAAAAAGTCTCATCTGGACCATCCAAAAAGTGAAGCCGGGGCAACGAAAAAACAGTCCGGACATGTAAAATCACTCTTGGGTTCCACCAATCGCTCCAAAAGCCACAAAAATATGCTGAACACAAAAAAAAACGTGCCTTGGCCAATAAAACTCGCGCTAAAGGTCCAAACAAATGACAACTTGTCCCACAAAATCGCACTTAGACCCAAAATAGTCGCGCCGCGTCCCTTGAAAATAACACTGGGGGCCCAAAAAGTCGCATCGGAGCCCCACAAATTCCAGTTTGCTTTCCAAACATCAATTTTTACCTGGAATGTTACTTTGCGGTCACAAAAATTGCGTCGAAGGCCCCAAAAAGCGAGTCGGGCCCCGGAAAAATTGGGGCTGGGGGCACCGAAAAAAAAATGCACCGGGAGCTCGAAGAATCTACCGCGGCCAAACATATCGTATAAGGGGCTTAAAAAGTAGAATTCGACCCTAAAAATCACACGGGGACTACTTCGAATCGATTCGAGCACCGGAAAATTCATACCAGGTCCCGAACGAAAATTATCCGATCGGCCTTTCTATTCTAAAAGGTGCCATCGGCTGAAGAAAAAAAACTCGTTGAGCAGCCGCAGTGACGTACCGAATAGGAGAATGCCCCCCCCCCATCCTCGACGGGTGGGTGGGCTCTCAAGAATCGAGCCGGGGTCGCCAAATATCGCTCTCGGGACCCAAAATTATCGTCGGTAGTACCAAAAATTCTGCTCGGTGCATCAAAGATTCCACTTGGTGCTCCCAAAAATTGGCACCGATGGTCCCAAATAAACAAAGCGTGGCCCGAAAAATCGCACCGGAACCCGACAAAAATCAAGCTGGAGCTTTCAAAAATAAGAAAAGATTTCGAGAAATAAATGTCCGACCCAGGAAAATTGCTCCGGAGCTACAAACATGGCATCAGATGCCATCGGAAATCGCGTACGGCCCCGACAAAAAAAAACATACCGGAGCTCGAACAATCGGGGCAAGACACAAAAATATGGTGCCGGGGGCCCGAAAAATCATGACGGGACACGGACTTTTAAAGAAAAATCAGAAGAAGTCACCAAAAATTGCATCGAGCACAGAAAACTGGTTTCGGGTCTCCTGGAAACGGGATGTGCTATGTAACGAGCCACTGAGGAGGGAAATGCTTCCCTTTCCCTTTCACGTCAGGCTCTGCAACCGAGCTCCTACCAGGCTTTCCAGCTCCTTCTGTGTTGCCGAAGTCCGAAGTTCCCAGCGATCACTTGTTGTCGCTTCTTCGTTTCTTCTTCTTTTTCGTTTCTTGTCGACAGGAGTACAGAGTACACCTGCTCACTAAACAGCAATATTGTTCCCCGACTGAGGCAATGCAATGTAGGAACAGCATAGACCTGTCTCTCTCGCTTCATGACTGCAGGGCAAGTGGTCACGTGACGACCGCAAACGCGAATTCCTGTCCTTGGACACTGGCCCGTGGTCAATCTGGCAGATTGTCACGTAACGTGTAACTGTGACGCGGCGCAGTTATTCCCTGCCAATAATCACCGTGAAGGGGCACAGCCTACGTTCCTAGTGACCAGACACAGTTAAGGTATACTGTAGCATGATTTTGTAACCGACTGTACATTTTTCAATTCGATGTGTCTGGCTTCCACCGTCATGCTCAGCCATAGGTGCCACGTGAACGGTAAGTTTGTGCAGCAGGCAACGTGCCCTTTTTACAGATGTGCTAAGATCCAATCTACAAGCAATTTATGCTCAGATTTAATCAGATGCTAGGGAATATTTCTTTTTTTGTGTTCTGGATTTGATAATTTAAGTTTAGACCAGCGCTGGCACCTTTGTTAGATCCTCCGTTGTTTTTCTGATCTCATACCTAAGGTTCTTATCCAGATCTGAACAATTGGACTACTGAACAGGGTTACGCCAGTCGTGCCCAAACAAGGGCATGGGTAGATAAATGTATTATTATTATATGTGCCTGTGCACCCCGGAAACCTATCGAACAACCCCGAAGTTTAACATAGGACCCTATTAGAAATCACTCTGAAAATTTTGAGAACCTGTTGCAATCAATGCAATCAATCGCATATTTGAAAATGTATGCAATTTTCCACAAATGCATCCGGGGATCTCCTAGTCATCATCTTCTGAACAAGGCACACAAATCTGAAAACAACATCGATCTTTTGAACAGCGGTTCCTAAACCTCATGATCCATGTGTGTAAAAATGGTACAGCTTGGAGACGCAGCTGCATATCATCAGCATTTGTAGCTTTTTGCATTCATTTTTTTGGGCAGCGTATGGTAAATGTAAGCTCAAAAACAACATCTGCGTCCTCAACAATTTTGAGAAATTCCGCCATTGTCCCAATGAAGACGCAAGCAAGGTGCGATGGCCATCCTTCGAAACCGGGGCTTCCAGAACAAAGAGCTTCTGAAACAAGGAACCTATTGAGCATGGCCCTAAATAATGGGCCTCCCGAACAGGACCTCCAAGACAATCATGAGTCCGTGGCAGGGTCTCTTGAAAAGGGCCCCGGGACATTGCTTCGTGAACAAGAGACCGGCTGAGCTAAAGACCCTCGGACTGAACGGTCCCCCCTAAACATGGACTTTTCTGAAGCCCAAACAGAGTTTAATAAATAAGGGACCTCCGAAACAGGGAGGCGCAGTGATTCAGCAATACACAAGACATTCCTGAAGAGGACCTTCTGGACAAAGGGCTTCCTAAACAGGAAATACATAGAACAGGGGCTTTCCAAACAACGTCAATGCATCTTAAACATACTTAGTTGATTGTGGTACACGCATGTTTTCCGCGAGTCTGGGAAAGACGCTCTCATCATTCCCATTCCAAATCCGGAAAGGACCATAGTGACCCTAGTAATTTCGGCTCATTGCTCGCACTAGTTGCCTAGGAGACTCTTCGAACGTATAATTATTGAAAGATTGATCTGACATATTTTCAATTATTTCTCTAATTCGATGTGGTTTTCGTAGAGGACAAAGCACTACTCACCACCTTATCAAACTCGAAACAGACATACGACTTGCCTACAAAAAAAAAAACACGAACACACCGTTGCAGTTTTTTTGGGACATTAGCAAAGCCAGCATATGGTTTTCAAGCCGAAATTACTTTTCAAACTTCATCAACTCGGCATAAAGTACATTCAGCCCATTATTTACCATGGTTTCTATCAGGTTCTCGTCCATTTCAAACTAGGTGCCGGTCAGCAACTCCAGTTTCACATTTCATGCAAAACGAATTACCACAGGGGAGCTGCATATCGCCAGTATTATATTTAACATCATAATTAACGACCTTCTCGCTGACATGGCTGCTAATTTATCGTATTCTCTTTTTGCAGACGATAGCGCAATTTGGTGTTACGGACAAAACTATGAACATTTCGACTCCAAAACGCACTTCACCGGGTATACCAATTGTCCATTAAATACGGTTTCACATGTTCGGCTCCAAAATCCGCAACAATTATTTGCAGTAAAATAATTCCATTCCCAACTCCAACGACAACGCTTCACTTCGTGAACAATGACATACCTCTTCTAGGTACAATTAAATTATTGGTGTTATTATTGACCGTGGGCTCTCAATGCATAAACACATGGAAGAAGGTCAGAACAAATGGCGTCGACTCAATGAATTTCGCTGTATTACTTCATCATTCGGAGCCGATCGTCATACGCTTTTACACCTGTACAAATACTTAGTTATTCCCATCATACAATATGGCTCCGTAGTTTACACTAGACCTCCACTTCGAAGATTTTGAACACCATATAAAATAAATTTATCCCCATAGCACTCGGTGCAATGACCACTTCTCCTATCATTTCCTTACCAACAGATTCAGGAATTCCACCATTAGCTTTACGACGAATGCAACATACACTTCGATATGCGGTCAGAATTCAATTTTAAGAACACCACCCCACATACGCATCCTTGCAAGTTCTCCCAAATTTACACCACAATTATTTATGTCCAGCCGAAAAACGAACCGGCCTCACCATAGCTTCACAAATCAAAACGTCTTCTACACAACTTCAATATAATATTCCACATGGTACTGCTCTTTCTCCACCAACTACACCACAACAGCAGATAGCCGAACGACACTTTTTTATCTGACCACTTCAAAATCACAACATTGCCCAGAATATGCAAACCAACAATGTAATCAGTTTCGTTCTCGTTATGGTCATGTTTCTTTTGTTTTTACCGACGGCTCTAAAGACGCCAACCTCACAAGAACTGCCATTGTCTCGAATACACACACACAGGACAAAATCGCTTGCCAAACGGAACTTCCATTTTCAACGTCGAATTACACGCCATTCTCATTTCCCTTCGCTATGTCCGAAATCATTCAATTTGTCACCACATGCGCAGTATCGTCATATTCTTAGACTCCAAGTTTGTTCTTCAATCTCTTTTTCACTTTCTTTTTCGCATCATTGCCATATATTAATTTATGACACACTTGAAACACTTCATCTGATGGGCGTGAAGGTCCGTTTCCTACTAGTGCCCAGTCACTACGGCATCCCAGGAAACGACGAAGCAGACCAATTAGCAAAAACATTAGTATAACTACCAAACATCACAGAAATTCCACAACATTTTGAAGGCATTAAAGGCATTAATAAAACAGAGAATTCGACATTCTTGGAACCAACAATGGACTGAAGACACAAACCATACACAATTACGTCTCGTCAAACGTGTCGATACCTGGATCACATCTAAAAAACGATTGGAATAAAAAGTTATATCATGACTCCGCATAGGGTATAATTTCCACACTATAATTATTTACACTGCTTCACCACGGCCTTCATGTAACACCCAAAAACAGTAACCTCGGCCTTCATGTACATGTAACACCCAGATTACAGTTTCACATCTTCTCCTTCATCGTCAACAATATCATGACCCTCGAAAAGTACTGACCGATTACTGCCGCGCACACAAAATTCCCTTTTCATTGCCCACACTGATGGGAGATAACCATTGCGTGTAAAGAAAGCATACGACCTTCAATATACCAGGAGGTGCTGAGTTGACATCAAAAGTAACGTTAAGGATTATACTTTATTAGGTACTCAACGTTTCGGCCAGGGGCCATCGTCAGGAGTTAATCCTTAACGTTACTTTTGATGTCAACTCAGCACCTCCTGGTATATTGAAGGTCGTATGCTTTCTTTACACGCAATGTCTAAAACCCAGGAGCATCTAAGAGCCATTCTTCGTTGTATTAAACAATGTTATAACAGGGGAGATAACCACCCAGTTCTCATTACATTATTTTTTGCTTTCCTGCGAAAAAACCAACCAGGTCCAAGGATTATCAACTGAAATGACCAGCATGATCTTTTCTTTCGTCCCATACTCACGGCACGAAATGGCGAGCAGGCCGAAGTGCCATTCTAAATAAAACAAACAATGAATAAAGCACATGGAGTGATTCGTACTTCCGAGCACATATCTGCTGCCGAAGCTTGCTTATCGCACAGACCTTTCGATTGACCTGATTGACTGCTGATTTCGCAGCTCCGTTTTTTTTCGTGGGGCGACACCAGTCGCCTTTTTTTCTTTCAAATTTCGTTTCTGGTGGTGTGGCACCCGTCACCCCACGTGTTTTCCGTCCTCATCGTACTTTTGATTCCTGTGTTTCTGTGTTTTCCGTGTTTGTGCAACTTTCATTAGGCAGGGCTTTTTCCCCGCGATGGGGAAAAACGCAATGAGGACCTCGACCTCAGTTCGCCACCGAACTCATAATCGGAATTTCCAACTTTGACCACACCTGTAGACCATAGCGCGACCCCGGAATCGGCCCTTGATGCTCCCTCATTTCATACAACTTTTGATGATCCGTGCCGAACTATTCCATTGGATGACGCCATGGAAACTCTTTGTTCCTCACCGACACCTGCTCGTCCCAAGACCACGACCACCTCTCACGATCCGGACTAGACCACCACGCTCCATGCTGCTACCTATGCTCGAACAAGACCACGCCCTCCAAACCTGGCCGAATCCAATCCACCGAACCGCGCCTTGACAGTGTTGGTGGCTCTTACCCAGTCGTCAAGCTTTTCGAGGAAACCGTCTCCTTCCGTCGTATCAACGTTTTCTGGCTCGCCAAACAACTCCTCGCCATCTGCTTCTTAGCCAATCCTGACATTGAAGCCCCTGCCAATGGAACCCTTATCATCAAAACCCAATCCCGAGCCCAGACCAAAGGACTCCTCTGCACCCCAATATGTTGTGGTAAGTCCGTCACAATCACTCTCCATTCCAACCGCAACACCACCAAGGGCACCATCTTCGTACCCGGTACGAAGATGGCGCCCTTGGAGGCGGAGCTCCGCCTCGTGTATCAGGCAGATATTAACGCGTAGCTCAGGCCGCAGGAGGTGCCCCACATCCACCGCATCACCTCCATTAAAGACGGCCAGAAACGTGATACCGAATCTCCTAGTTCTTACCTTCAACTCTACCACTCTTCCCAAGACCCTCCTCGCCGGATACCTTCGCTACTAAGACCCTGTCTTTATTCCCAATCCTCTCCGCTATTTTAATTGCCCGCGCTTCGACCATGGCAGTAAGACATGCTGTCAATCCGCCCGATGCCCCAAGTACGGCGAGCCACCTCATCCTGACTCAACCTGCTCGAAACCAGCCCACTGCTGTAAATGCCACAGCTCCGACCACCTCGCCACTTCCAATCCCCGTCCGGTCTGGCGACGGGAAAAAAGAGGTTTATGCCGCCAAGGCCACTACCGGCGTTTCCTGTCCCAGGCCCGGCGGACCGTCGAGGCCACCTCCCCTCCACCAAAACTTACGCCTGGGCGACCAGCATTCCCCCCCCCCCCCCCCCACCCATCCATCGCGTCAACACCATTTCTACTTCCATTCAAACTGGCAGGACTTCCAGCTCAGCTTAAAAAACTCACACCACTGACCACATCGACACAAATATCTCCGACTTCACACACTCAGGCCACTCCCATGAGGAGTGGCAGACCCCGCAGCCACTCGGCTGCTGGGGAAACGCGTGCCGTTTCGGTGAGCCACCGGACGAGTACGGCGCGTCCAGCGCCGGCCGACGCCCACGTGACCCGACCGACTCCTTCCAGTCGCCGGGCATCCCTTCAGCTGCGGTCGGCCGCCGTGACCTTTACAAGGTGACCAGTCGGCCAGACGGCTGGGGTGGGTCCACCGCGGCCGCCCGTACCCAGCCCGCATGCCCGCCGGAACTGCACTCCCGGCATGCACCGAAAGGTGCTGACAAACATTAAGCTTTATTTTCCAAATGTCTTTATTTTTACAATGACATTGCCGTTGCTTAACATTCAAATGGGCAGAAATGAAGGCATTCTTTAGTATCGCCACTCCAATTCTCATCGCACTTCAGGAAACATGCCCGCCGATACATATAATTTAAATCTCTTCAATGCCACGACGGCCACGACAAAGTCCGTGGAGCACACCGCAGGGGCGGTACATCACTTTGCATCAACAATGATTACACACACACACACACACACACACACACACACACACACACACAGATATATACACACACACACACACACACAAACTACTTTACGATTCACACTTCATAAAAAACGGACTGCCCCAAGGCCCCAAGTATATCGCCAGTTTTATCCAACATCATAATTAATATCCTGTTCACGAACATGCCCACCAATTTACGGTAATCTCCTTTGGCTGACGACCGCGCCATTCGGTGCTCGGACAAAAATTGCGAACACTGCCTAAATCGACTCCAAAACGCACTTGACCAGGAATACCAATAGCCCATCAAATATGGCTTCAATTTTTTTCGGCCCAAAAATCAGCAACAATGATATTTAGCAAATCCATTCTCTGCCCAAACTCAGCAACACTGCTTCGCCTCGGGAACAGTAACATTCCTTTGGTAAATCCCATTAAACTTCCTGGTGTTATTTTTGATTGTAGGGTTTCTATGTACAACGCATGAAGCGCATCCAAACTAAATGTTTTCGCCGACTAAATTTATGTCGCTGCATTATTGCCTTATCAAGTGGAGCCAATCGACAAACTGTTTTACAACTATATAAATAATTAGTCCTCCCCATGATTGAATATGACTAAGTATTTTGTGCTAGTGCCAACAACTCCTGCTTAAAAAATATAGAAAAATAAATTCAAAGAAATTTCTCATTGAAAATAAATTTTTCCGTATCGCACTCGGTGCAATGACTACTTCACCCATCATTCCTTTAGAAGTCGATGCAGGAATCCTCCATCAGCTCTCCGTCAAATGCAACAAACACTTAGGTACGCCTCCAAAATTAAATTCCATGACATCCACCCCACACACGCGTTCTTGCGAGTTCTCCCAAAATTACATCATGATTATTTAAGTTCAGCCAAAAAACGAACTGTGGTTTTCACCAAGGACGCAGAACAGTTGATTATCTCATTCGGTCAGAAACATGCATCCGCCTTGGTTATTAAAAAAAAAAACACGAGCATATTGTCCCAGTAGTTTTAGATATTAGCGAAGCTCATGAAATGGTATAAACGCCCGCATTAATTTCGAAACGTCAGTATCTCGGCATCAAAGGACTATTGTCTGGTTCTCGTCATTTCCACCCCCGGTGTCGGTCAGCCATTTCTGATTCACGCTTCATGAAAAAACGGACTTTCCCAAGAGTGCTGTAAATCACCACTATAGCTTCTCGGGTCAAGGCATTTTCTATACAACTTCATTTCACTTTTCCACCCATTACTTCTCTTTCTCAACCAACTACCCTATCGTGGCAGATGGCCGAACGACACATTTTATATCTCACCTCCACACCAAAATCACAGCTTTCTCCAGAATATGCGAAACAAAAATTACACCATTTCCTATCTCGTTGTCGCCATGTTCCCTTTGTTTCTTTTACCGACGGTTCCAAAGACGCTAAGCTCACAAGAAATGCCATTGCTTTCGGTTCACACAAAACACAACATCGTTTGCCAAGCGTAACCTCCATTTTCATAGCCGAATTACACGTCATCCTCATCACCATCCGTCATATAAGCAATCGTTCAATTTGTCACTTCATGCGAAGTGTCGTCATTTGTTCGTACTCGAATTTTGTCTTCAATCACTTTTCTCACTTTCTTTTTCGCATCATTGCCATATTTCCATTGATGAAACACTTGGAACACTTCATCTGATGGGCGTGAAGGTCAGTTTTCTGTGGATTTGTCCAGTCACTGCGGCAGCCAATGAAACGAAGAACAACTCGCCAGAGAAGCATTACAATTACTGCACGCCACAGAAACTCCTCCACACTTTGAATGCATTAGATCATCAATGCGACAGAACATTCGCCATTTTTGGAACCGACAATGGATTTAAAGCATAAATCGTACACAGTCACGCTCATCACACCTGTTGTTGATCGACGGATATCGTCTTTTCAAACAAACAGACACGGGGAAAAAGCTCTATAGCGGCTCCGCATAGGCCATTCATTCATTTCTCACACCTTGATTTATGTATACGGCTTCACCTCGGCCTTCATGCCCATCATGCAACACCAACCCTACAGTCACACACATCCTCCTGCACTGTGAACAATACCACGGTCCTCGGAAAACACTGACCGACCACTGCCGGGCGAACAAGATTCCCTTCCCATCGCGCACACTGTTGGGAAATGAACACCCATTTCTTATGAAGCTACTTTTCATTTTTCTCCGACAAACCAATTTGCTACAGGACTTATAAACTGAACTTTATCACCGAATACATTTTTTTCAACGGCATGCAATTGTCTCAGGAGACCGAAGTGCATAAATTAACAAAACAATAAAACAAATCAATAAATAGTTTCGTTACATCTCCAGGCTTTGTGAATGGATTTCTTGGACAGCGGGGGTAGCGGCGGTGACACGCATCACCGACCGCGGAATCCTGTCCCTCTTTCGTCCCCTATCCTACCGGAGGTTAACGACACTTGCGTGGTGGTACTATTAAACCGTGCACACCACGGGTGGTATTGGGCAACAACACCTCCCTGGTTTTAGAATAGTCAGCCTGACTACCACCGCACCTCCACTGGCGGCTTTCCCTATCCTACACATATCTACGGTTTATGTGCTACATTATCACCTGCCATAACATAACTTTCAGTGGCTTCCAATGTGCCAGAGCTCTCTTTAGCAGACTGATGAGAACTGCTTGCTTAGGGATTCAACTATATCACAATCATCAACCACTATTTCACCAGCTACCTCCAGTGACCCTGCACTATATTTATTATACTTAAATTTGTAGAAACTGAAGAACCTCTCAGCATTGCTTGCTGAACGTTCTCGAGCCAACGTAAGTTCAGCCAGTCTTTTAGATGACCTAACAACTTTATTTCCAGCTATTTTATATGCTTCCAGGTTTGCCTCAGAGTTAAGATCTTTTAGTTCCTTAAATACCTGACATCTTGACTCCAGTAGATGTTTTACTTTCTTGGTCAGCCATTAAATGTGCTTAACCCTGTTTAATCTAATTTGCCTATTGGGAATGAACCTATCCTGACATCAAAACAGTTGTCCGTTACCATTATCCACACTTCAGGAGCATCTAAACCTTTCAATAACTCATCCCAGTGAATTTCATCCAGCGAGATCCTGACCTCATTGTAATTCCATTTAGCAAAATTTGGAATCATTGATTCCTTTCATTTGATTCACTTCCAACATATAAGGACAAACTTAGAATGTTGTGATCACTTACCGAAGGTCCCTCCCATGTTCACATCTTGCACCCAATTGTCCTCATTTGTAAGCACTAGATCTAACATTTGGTTTCCTCTTGTAGGTTCATGTATCATTTGCAATGAGAAGTCTTCCTCAAAGGAAGCTATGCAACTTCTTCCTGATTTGCTTAGGCGTTAGTTTGTCTCCCATCCCTACTATATCATGTTGTGTATGTAGAGAAATCCTGTGCTATGCTATCTTGTATTTAAATAGTCATTCGCTGCAGCTGGCCTGCATCACACGGACTGCGAAAGTCAGTATCGGAAAGACTCGCCAGGCTTATCAGCTGCAGAAGAGAGCAGCACAAGCGCGTGTTAGGTGGCAGCACGATCGCTCCGGCTGCGCTATACTGGATGCGTCTGTAAAGCGGCACTGTATTCTTTACTTCTCAGGCCAAAGCAACCGAAATATGAGGTGTTTTTGAATATCTACAACTTTTGGGATTTTGTCCCCTTTCCTAAGCCGAACTTCGCTCCCCCAACCGGTCGTCTGGATTCCGCCTTGCACTTACAGACCAAATATGTATATTTATTGAGACCTCTGTTAAGCAAACCTCCCGTACCTGTGTAGAACAGTTATGCATATAAAAACCATTCGAAAATGAAAACTGCACAACAGTGCAAAGACATAGAACAGGGCGGTCCATCCGTAGGGAGGCTCTCAGAAGAGCGGTCGCGCGCCCCCGGCGTCGCCTCGCCTCAAGAGCGACGCCAGCAAGCTCTAGAAACCCACGAAGACAAGAAGAGCAAGAAGCAATAAGACAAAGAAGCCAGAAGACAAGAAGAAAGAATAGAAGCAAGAATACAGCAAGCAACAAGAGCACCAGGTACTCTCGACAAGCACACCTGTGACTCGAGAAGGAAATCCGCCCACACCAAATCGCCCTCTATGTCTCCCAGCTAACATTTACCCCCCGCCCCCGGACGAAATCCAACGATGACGAGCCCGCTGCTCGGCCGGGGCAGGAACCAAAGGGCGAAGGCTCGGTGCAGGGTGCAACGAATCTGGGGAAACGAAGCTGGGGAGACATGCCCCTCCAATTTCTGAAAAGTCGCGATTTGTCCCCCTCAATTTCTTTCGTGTCCCCCCAAAGCCTCGGCTGCCTGAGTATGATCGCCGCAGAATTATACATCTTCATAAATCGTTCTGGCGTTTCTTCGAGATGGCTGGGCCGAATTACATGACAACGTCATTAATCGGCTGAGTGTGTGCGACTTCATCGGTGATGTTTTCATGCAAATCGGCCCAGCCATCTCTGAGCATGGTTTTGCCTGCAAATAGGCAACTCTTATAATTCATCGATCTGGGCTGACACCGCTCGAAGCTGAGATATTGAAAAGCGTCAATGAGATTGCATGCGCTAAATCGATTGGTGATTATTTCATGCAAATCGACCCAGTATTCTCGGATCATTGTCTTAGTTGCATGCTTTGCTGCAATGGAGTCCGTGTTTACAGGCATATTTAATATTGATAAGCACTGTTTCAGGCTTATATATCCAAAAGCATCAGTGGCTTCGTATTCTTGACTAGATTGCTGAAAGTTTCGTGTAAATCGGCCGAGCCATATCGGAGCATGGTTTTGGTTGCAAACATTGGCTGCAAGGTAGACCCTTCCGTATTCGTGACAGTAAGACCGCAAAGATTACAGAAACGGGATATCAATTCAGCAAGAACAACGAACAGATAAATACAATACGAGCAGACTCCTGCAAAGCTTACCCAGATTCTAGCACAAAGCAACACACCACACATAAAGCATGGTGAACAGCAGAGGCGCAGCCAAGGGGGAGGAGGGGGTTGCTGGGGCCCACCCCTGAGCAACCAAAAATGCGCACAAAATTAAGATTCTCACCACTTCAGTTAAAAATCTTCGGCGCGCGAAATGCGTCGAAAACGTTTCGATTCATTTTTTTGGGTTGGGTCCCCACTTAAGAAAATCCTAGCTGCGTCCTGGTGAACAGTGAGTATGACTTCTGCTGTTCAATCGCACTGTGATGTTTCAGCAGCGCCGCACATTGAATTGTCATCAGATTATCTTGCTTGATGGTCGTCGGAAGTATTCTGCAGAACATGGGCTATCATTGACGGTATATTGCTGGTAGGCAGAATACTGAAGTCTCATTGGTGGTTATGAAAACTTTCAGTGACACTAGAAGAAATCGAAACCTTCATAAATTAATCATGAAACGAAGGTGTGTTGCTTAATACTCACCAACGATACACATAAAACATACTTGTGCCTTATTGTATCGAGCAGCTTATCAGAATATTTGCAGCCGCATTGAGAAATATAACCAATCGCAAACACGCTGTTGGATCCAGGCGGTGGACCCATCTAAGCTTTCCATGTCTCCGGAGTTGTGGGGTCCAGATCTCCCCCCCCCCCCGGTGTTTCCACCCATGATGCTGGGTTCCCTCTTCCGAACTAGGAGCTTCGTTTCACTCGTTGGGAGGGGGGGGGGGGGGTCTCCTTTTCCACCTTGGGGCCTGGTTACCAGTCCTAGGGATTCCACTCCTCTCCTAGGGGCGTCGTTTCCCGTCTTGTGCATCTCTGCCATCCTGGGGTGAAGCTTCTTTAATACGGTGATGACTATGCCAGCCTCCTGGAGCTTCATGGTCCGTAGTCCAGTTTTTAGTAGTTCAACAATAGTCCAGCCGTGTTGGTGGGCATCCTTAATTCCAATCCTGTCATATCTGGTTTAATATCTGACAACAACTCGGGCCTCTTTTCTGGGCCTCGGCGTCGGATTTTAGCGGAGGCCTAACAAAGCGGGTCAAGTCTGGGCACACCACTGCATCTGTAACACTAAATGATACACTTCCGTCTGCGATTGTGAAGTCGGATATTTGGTTGCGAGTTTGCGACGCATTTAAGTAGATTTTATCAAGAGCACATGTATTCACGAAGAAATGAGCAACCACTCCTAAATAATTCACAATCAGCACGGATGTTTTCTTACAATACTCGAGACAGCAGACCCTTCAGCAGTGCAAGCATGGCACAATACAATCATAATATCAATGCGACAATTAAGGGCTAGAAATAGCCAGTAGTTTTTGCAGAATTTGGCACGCTATGATTCAAGCGGAGTATATGCGAACTCACACAAGCAAGGTTGCTTTTCTCATTGAAATTATGGCCTTGCAATCCACTGTAATGTCACGCACAGCGGACTTCAAATTGCAATCTGAAGAACGAGCGGGGAAGACGTTCCTTTTAAGCATTGCTGCACTGCGTATTATGTTGCATAACCTATATGAACATGGCGGAATGTATGTACTTTTGAAACATGGGCACTTTAACCGTATAATGGTTCTAGTACAACTGTACTAGATCCATACTAGCGGCTCACAGGATCGCAAAGCTATGGCAACGGCGCAAGGCACCAAACACACTATTGAAAACGTCGATCCAGTTTAAATGGTGCAATGCGGGAAAGCTAGCAACTTGCCACGAAGCGTGGGTGGCAGGGCAAAGGTTTGAGCGAACCTCAATTGGAAGACGTTGGATTAAGAACAATACAAAACTGGGAAATAAAAGTATTTAAAAACTATCTTGAAGGCCACGACTACAATGGTCAGGCATGGGTTACGGCTTGCTCCACACCACCAGTAAACTACTAGAAAATGTTGGTGTTCGTCACTCGACGATGAAATTCGTTGGAAAAGATTAAGAGGCAGATTTGAAAAACATGCAGGTTCTAGATTTCTGTCCTTCGCAACATTATCCTCTCTGAAAAAAATATCGTCTCCTATTTCTCGCCGGGAAGTTAAATGGTGCGGTTTGCCAATGGCTGCAAACTTATTGCTTTTTCATGAGAAGCCCACAACTCACTTGAAAGCATAAAGGGAAAGTATCTGATGTCACATACATGAAGAAAATTATCCTCTGCAAATGCCATGACCCAAAAATTATCCTCCCTATATCAAAGTCCCCAAAATATAACTCTAATCCGGGTCTAGTGCATGCAAGCTTCCAGAAATGTTTCGTCCAACAAGCCACAGTTCTCATTTTTGGAAAGTAGAGTTCGAAATGAACAAAATGTATAAGAACGATTCCACAAATGGGATGTTCCAAAAATGAACAAAATTTTCCTCACTGTTATTAGGGACAACATAAGTTTTTAAAGTCTTAATGCCTGATCCGCCATGTTTAAAATGATATGCATTCACTTACTATTCATTTAATTTACTTTATATCCGTTCAAATTACTTTCTTTTATTTGAAATTCTACAAACTTGTTAAGGTTAGGCGACATATAAAAATATAATATCATGTAAGCTAAATAGATAGACAGGCACTTGCACTCCTTCCCCTTCTTCCAGAATATTTGCATAATTTAGCATGAGATCCTATTGACAGCCGCTCTTGCAACGGACTAGCTTCTGCCGATTATTACCGATAAGTTACCCTGAAATGTCGGCCTTGCGGGGTAACCATAATGTTTCCCATTGTTTCTTGCTTAGGGAGCAGATAATAGCAATTTGGATCATGGGTGACAGTTGGCAAGTTCCAGCTGGGTGTGGAAGACAACTGTGCTCATTTGTCCACCTCTGTACTACGGTACGCGGTAAGACAACTGTTCCCATTTGTCCACCTCTGTACTACGGTACGCGGTAAGACAACTGTACCCATTTGCCACCTCTGTACTACGGTACGCGGTAAGACAACTGTGCCCATTTGTCCACCTCTGTACTACGGTACGCGGTAAGACAACTGTTCCCATTTGTCCACCTCTGTACTACGGTACGCGCCAGTTTACTGCCATTTCCAGCCCATGGTGTCGCTGACGGCTGTGTGTTGAGGGTGGACGTGACCAGAAATAAGCAAG
This sequence comes from Ashinkailepas kermadecensis, assembly GCA_034440615.1. Lineage (NCBI taxonomy): Eukaryota > Metazoa > Arthropoda > Thecostraca > Neolepadidae > Ashinkailepas > Ashinkailepas kermadecensis. Next base: position 421,405 of record JAOTOM010005028.1, read on the forward strand.
TCTTCGACAAATGGATGTCGCGGTCCAAAATTGTCGGAGGTTACATCACATCGGCAAGCAAGCTGAACGGGCGCAACCTGTGGCGATAGACAATACATCAATGCAGCTGCAACCAATTAGCTGTATTGCCTTACAGAGTGCTTTCGACAGCAGCTCTTAAGATTGCACGAATCAACGCGATGAAGTAACATAGTAGAAAATACCTGCCAGGTCTGGTGTTGGTGTTTGTCGAGCACCACGATCATTGCGCAATGTACAGGTTTAAGTTTACTCCTCCGTGTGCAACGCTGTGTTGCTGTGTGTTACTCCTCCATGGACGCCTTGGCACATAAAACGATCAAATACACGAACAAGGGCATACTCGTCCTTATCCCCATATACACCAATTATCATTCAAAACATAGATATTATGGATCACCAATTGGCCACCCTAAACATTTCTGCTCCGAGCATTAGTGGAGTCATCAGTCTCAGCCCCTCAACAAATGGTGGTCGATCTAATGATGTAGATGCGAGTTGAACCGCTCGTTATCCTTTCCGATGAGACTACATTTTATCCACCCGGCCAATCGCATCTACTTTGGGCACCACGAAATTCCACTGCGGAAATATTCACAGCTCATGAACACCATTTTCACGTTGAGCGTCGGTGCTCCACCTCCTTCATCTTGCCAGTCCAGCGTTGACCTGTTTCCCTCGAGATCCTTTTTCATTCCCACCCGACTCCTTTAAAACGCTCATCCGTGCATTTCACTGCACTACTCGATCATCTTGAAGAGCGTTATCGATAGTACCATGCCAGCAAACATGACAAAGGCAATGCTAACACCGACGCCGCCCATGACGTTGGCGTTCTCAGTCACGAACTGCTGTACCCGCCTCTGGCAGCCGGCCTGGTAAGCGGCGGCCGCTGTGCAGGTGTCACCTGCCATCGGCTTAGCACAGCACGAGTTGGGCAGGGGAATGGCATGCCCACTCCAACTGCGCGGTCCCGTCACTCCGCAGCACTCCATCTGCCCCACAGAATGCACGCAGGTCAGTCAGCTGCAGAGCGGCGCGACACCTACTAGGTAAGGGCAAACAACACTGATGCACGCACATAGATATTCACATGCTATTTACACCGCGCCAAAGAAAAGCGGACAGTTTTCAGTACATTATCACAAAGGCAATAATTACTCTCTCCAACTTAGTACATATCAGAACAGGCCCATATTCATGAACACCAATGCATCTTACCCTTAATAAAAAAATATAGCTTGAACAAAACCGCCCCAGTCTCATGAAAGAAAATTGGCATTCAAGCATTTGGAATCCAAGCATGTAAGTCCGAAGACAAATATCTGATACATTTTCTCACTAATCCACTGAGAACAATTCACCATTCTTTCTCAAGAAAGCCAGAATCGAACATTTCTGGGTACATGCGATAATTTTGCAACCGTCATGCCTGTTTATAAACATGATTTAATGGAATTTCATGGAAACCGACCACAAGAGGACCCATGTCGCTTAGCTTCTATGCAAGTATTTGCACTTGACGATCATTTTTCAAATTTGCATTGCTGTTAATTCGTGTGCTAAATACATCAGCAATTCTGTCGCTACGATAGAGAAGTTCATCTTAGTGAAAATAACCAGACTGAATGACATTCCCCGTAAAACAATATACAGCAGCTCGTTAAGGTAAGAGAAAAACGACTGAGTTCGCAACCTGTGTCGCTTGAAATAGTAAGACATATGAAACTAAGACGTCTCGAGATTTATCAAATGTCTTAATTATTTAAGTTTCCTGGTTTTGCACGCACATTGTCTTAAAGTAATTAACCCACAATATCGATATCTCACCTTACATCCGCTCCGTTGTTCCCGATATCAGAACAAAACGAAGCGAATCGTATCTTGCGCAACACAATAAATGGAACACAACCAGTGCACTATGGGCCAGGAGCCCGGGCTAGCGCGACATAATTGGTTTCAGTGACTGCTCGGTATCAATATGAAGCATACATCAAACTATTCGGAATTGACCACGGAACATGAATCTGACACTAGTTTTTCAGTAAATTCGCCGATGTAAGCATACAAATGTTCGAAACAGGAAGCTTTGTCCTATGCAGTGGGCAAAGATCAGAGCCTCATGAAATCGGCTGATGTTTAATCAGGGCAAAACATAAATATTGAAATAGGTTTCTTGCATTGTGCGTGTTTTGTGTTAGAATGGGACATTGGCTTGATGATAAAAGTGAAATGAAAAAGTTTTTTTCTTCTTTTTGGTATAATTTTAGCACAATTCTTTAAGGACTCACAGAAATGACCGCAAACGTGGTGGCTTAGCAAAATTTCGGTAGAGCCGATCTTATGAGTACCGCCAGGTACCGCGATACTTTGAGCACCCTCGTGTTTCCAAATAAATTGGCTTTCCGGGGCAGGTCCACTTTCCTGCTCCAACCTGCTACCTTGTGTGTGACAAGCAATTATATGATCCCGGCCGCCCGCCGAGTGCGCGACCCCGCGGGCCCCAGCCGTACCAAATGCTGACATGACAATCCTTCGTGAACCTGCGGGCGGGAGGGGAATCAGGTGGTCTTTTTCCTGATTTGGTAATAATATGGCCGCCATAAACTGGTTCAAACATGACGTTTTTACCGGCGTGGTCAATTCGATTCTTAATACCGAGAGAAGCGGGTCTCGAAGCTCTGATCTCATATATATCCGTTTGCGTCACGTAAATTTACCGGTTTTGTCTATGACCTGTTTCCTATAAGAATAGATGAGAAATCATAGCCAAACTATTCCACATCTCTCTTATTTGTGCCCAGAAGCGCACCCATGATTAAGAGGCTGAACGAAAGTTCCGTCACACATGCGATTGGAGGGAGGGGTGGACGGATCGTAATTGAGGGCTTGGTAAAAACCTAATATTAGGACCGGCCCCTAGTACCGTACCGTTTGATTAGGATTAAGACAACGTCATTTCTTAGACAATGTTATCCCTGTGTCGACGTAGCATGCGACCTCCCGTTATGGCCGATCCATTTTTTTATGGTGCGTGCCCGGGTCCGATAATTTCGCGGGATTGTCAGTTCTATACAATTTCTGAGAAATGTTTCCTTCTCTTCGTGCTACAGATAAATATGTCAAGGTCATGATTATTTTACATGGATTACCTTTGTACGCCGATCTTTATGATGTGCGTCAGCAAACGTGCGATTTTTGAGTCCGTGCTGCAAGGCCGTGGCGTGGCTGACGTCACGGCCACGGCCTTTACGTTTACTATACTGCAATTATTTACGATTCTTGGCATTGCACGCACATGGTCTTCAACTAATTAATCCACAATATCGAAATCTCAACTTACATCCGCTCCGTTGTTCCCGATATCGGAACAAAACGAAGCGAATCGTATCTTGCGCAACACAATAAATCGAACACAACCAGTGACTAGAACTCCGGTATCTCATAATTATTTTATTCCTACTACAATCACGTTGTGGAATACACTTCCTCAGCACATCAAGCAATTGGTCACTGCAAAAACATTCAACAGATATATTAACGAGTTGCTTGGCGCCGAGCCTGCTCAAATTATTACATGTTAGGATCAACTTAACAAATGCACTCTTGACTAGGTTAAAAGCTGATGTGTCAAATTTGAACTCTCATATTCCGAGCGCAGGTAAAATCTTGCCTCATTGCCGGTGGGGTCCTACAAATGAAGACAAGACACGTTACCTTCTACATTGCCAAATATCTACCTTGGAAGCTCCTCCACCACCTGAATATAGTACCGAATATAATTCATGGGGATTTTGAAAGAATTAGCAATGGTGTAAGCTTGACATCTTACTTCATGATTATAGTTGAAATGATGGAGAGAGAAAGAGAGCTGCGCGGCATCACAAAGCGTACACAAATGTATTTTAAAAACCAAGAGGTTCACAGAAACTGTCGCCAAAAACGGTTATCTTGCACGCAGTACTGACACCATCCTGGTAGATCTAAGAGTGGGCACGATCCCGAGACAAGAGGAATCTGGGAAAAGAGGTTCCGTTTCTGGCACCTCCACACCCTCGAGCTTGCTGAGAGACCGGTCCCGACCCATGCACTCAAGAGGTGTGACCCATGTACTCCCCAACGACGTGGGCCCGTCACTCAGTAATCTAAGGAATCTGGCGGCTAAGCAGGAAAAGGCTGGGTCCCACGAAGCGTTCCTGTCAACCTGCTCCAAAGAGGGGCTTGTGCAGAAAGGTTTCCGATTAAAATGGAAGAGGCATTACGTGGACAAGGAGTCCACCACTAAGGTTCTCGTCGAAGCGTCGCTTGACCTAGTGTCCGCCTGCCATGGCCTGGGAGCCCAAAACGTGTCCAAATTAACGGACCAGTTTTTATATATGAAATTCCCCTACCCATAGGTAGGCAGGAGTGCTCTTCCATACCCGTGTGACCTAATTACGTTAAATTCCAGTTAGTTAGTTATTTGGGCTTTAGGGCGCGTCGACCATGTTGATCATATAGCGCCCATTAAATTCCAGGGATGAAAAGTAGGTCATGGTAACCAAGTCTGGGTATGTCACACCACTCCCCGCTCGTGTTTCTTGCTGGACAGATCCCGCCACCAGATATTAGTAAAAGATGTTCCTGAAGCAATTAGCAAAGCTAGTAATGTCGTCCAGGGCTCCAGAAAAGACTGCTATAGGTCTTAATGGGTAAATAATATAAAATCCGAATCTTGCATATGCATCTCCTAAACTATTACTACACTGAGGAGAAGAGATGAACCAAGAATGAATAAAAATGAAAGAAAAGAAACAAATGATACCTGAACGAAATATCAGAATAAGACAAGCAGATCAGCATGATATGCCACATCATTATCACCGACATTCATTACAAAAGTTCATATTTTCTATTAATGTACTGCCTGATGTGTTTTTTTTCAAAATGATTTTATTCCTAGGTTTTATTCCTATTTCAATCCTATGGAAGTGAGAGCAGATTATTTTATTCCAGGCTTTTGGTGCAATAAAGGATAATGCAAACTAACTCTGAGGCCACCTTGTTGATGAAGTTGAAACATATCAGAAAGAGGTGCTGGTAATGATTGATTTAGACAGCCTAGCATGATGTAAATACATTTTTCATCAATTATGTCCAGAAGCTTGAGAACTGTATGCTTGATAAACAATTCATGTGTATGGTATAAGTAAGGCTTCTTATCAATAATCCTAATAACACGCTTCTGCAGCATAATTATCTTGTCGAGTTTCGAGTGGTAAGTGCTGAGTATGTGTTTAATATTTAATAGTCTAGTAATTCATAAGTTTGAATATGAATGGAACCGGTTTCGGGCGCAGTGCTCCTAAGATGTTCTGCACGCATCATCCATGCTAGAGTTGGACAAGCATCGCACCCGGAAGCGCCTGCAAGACACTAAGCGGAAGAAGCTCGCGTCCCAACGTGGAAGTATTATTTATGATGTAGAGATGTCCGCGAATGGTAAGTTCCATGATGATGACTCCCCGTGAAGTCAGCAAACGAGTGAAGGAGCTGGGGAAGGGAGCAATGGAAGTGACTGATTTGAGAGTGATAGGTGCAGATAAGGCTACTCATCAGCCTGTGGATGCGCAGATGCCGAAGTGCGCTGTTGTTGTCAATGTGGCCTGTTGTGACTGGAATGAAAGGCATCACAAAGTGTACACAAATATATTTGAGAAACCAAGAGGTTCACAGAAACTGTTGCCAAAAACAGTTACCCACAGGTGAGATAAAGCTACAGCTAAATTAGGCATACTAAGCGGACATCGGATGCTTCGGGATGGGCACTCGCACAAATGGGACGCTGGAGGAGCAACATGCAGCAACATTTCATTTGTAGATGATACCCGAGTAAGGGAAGTCAATGGAGCTGTCAAAAATTCATATATGCTGGGCTCCCGAATCAGGAAAGCTCCCATGGGAAGGGGGTGGAACTCACCAGGAGATAGGAATGGGACGCTGTTGAGAGGTGAAACCGATGAAGGAAGGGGAGGTGGTTGTCCAACTTATCAGAAGAACTAACCGACTACAACACAGTCTAATCAACTTGTCGCGAAAAAAAAACTTGGTCACCGTTCTTCGAAAGGTCCGGTCTTTGTCACATCACTTCTTCGAAAGCGACTGAGGTTTGTACCGATCCGTCGACAACCACTTGCCCAGTTGGTTTCCGAGCTCAAGGAATGGGAAAGGTTGATGGGGTTAAGGGAGTACTGGCACAAGAAAAGAGGGACGGAGGAGGAATCAACTGAGGGCAGCGGGAATAGTGACAGAGACTCACGGTTAAAAAAAGGTCATCCTGGACTCCGGATAAGGCGAGATATTTATGGTTAAACATGTACATAGATGAGGTCATTAAGAGTGTCCTGTCCTCAGTTAAGAACAAGAGACACCAGAACCTAAGTGCGGGGGAAGAACGCGCGATGAGTGAGCTAATGACAGATCCAGACATAATAATTAGACATGCCGATAAGGGCTCGGGAGTTGTAGTAATGGACGCGTCAGATTACTGGCTTCGTCTTGGGGAGGGAATGTCAGACACCACAACGTATCGGACAACATCTGGCGACTAGTTGAAGGTCATCGATACAAAGGTTAGAGCCTGACCGACAGGCTGTTTTCAAACGGATATGTAGGTAAGCGCCAGCATGCGTACCTGGTACCCAAACTCACGAGCCGGCTACCTTCAGGGGAACCCTAAGCTACACAAATAAGGGGCCCCACTAAGAGCAATAGTCAGTGGAAGGGGACACGCCACAGAGCGCCTAGCTGAAATTGTAGAAAATGAGCTTCTGTCACACGTTGAAACGCAACAATCATTCATGAGAGACACAGGATACTTTATCAACAAATCGCAAAACTTAGAATTGCCGGAAATTCATCACTACGCCCCGACCATGTTCTGCATGAACATGCAGAACAAGTTGTAATGGAACAAGGGAAGTTGTACCCTAGCGTCCAGGGCAAAGAGGGATTAGCAGCTTGCAGGAAAGCCCTGACAGCAAGAACAAGCCCTACGATTCCCACTGATGAGGTAATGGAAATGATTGACCTTGTATTAAGTAACAACAATTTCAGTTCATGGCGGTCGCAACATTATACCCAGGCGAGTGGTACAGCTATTGGGTAAAAATTGGGAAGAAACTGTGCGTGCACCCACATGGGGAGTGGGAAAATGAGTTACTGGAAAAGTCGAACCTGAAGCCTTTTGCATACGTGAGGTACATAGTCGATACATTTGGAATCTGGCTACATGGGGAAGACAGTTTGAAGGACTTCTATAACATACATGGCAAAATTTCAATGAACCTAATATATTCAAGATCACATATACAGTTCATGGATATATTAACGACACTGAAAGTCTCAAAGTTTGATGCGGATATACATCTAAAACAAACGAATACAAATGTATATTTACATTTCTCGTCGAACCACCCCTGCATGCCCAACGGGCCATCCCGTAAAGGGCTGGCCAAGAGAGTGAGACGCATATGCAGCAGGACGGCTGACTTTCACCGACAATTAGCTACTTTTACGGAACAACTTATTGATAGGGGATACCCAGAAATCGAAATTGCCATGATAATACAACAAGCAAACATGGTGTGTCGTCAAAATCTGTTGTCATATAAGCGCATTACTAAAACAAAGCAGGGCTTCCCGATGGTCGTCGCTTACACCAGCTACCTTCCAGGAATTGACAAAATTATAAGAGAGAAACAACACATTTTGGACCGTTCGCAGCATTTAAAGGAAGTGTTCGATGTCAAGATTTTGCTTCATATAAAAGCGGCACTATTCTGAAGGTACTGGTACACACACAAAAATAGCTAATGGATGGAGGACAGCCGCGGGTAGGTCACTGTGCACAAACTGTATAGTTTGTAGAGTAATTTACCATTGAGAAGACAAGGCCGCAGGACCCGGGGGGAGCATGTACTTACGATAGAACTACAGGTTCCAGGTCGTCGAATGTTGTAAATGGGACTTGGTGCGAGGTGTTCCAGATGGCAACATACGTACGGCACAACAGGCGGCATTTTATATTGTATAATTCAAAATCACTTGTCCAGTATCAAATGCGAGCGCAAAGATTTTGAGGTGGCGTGCCATTTCAACCAGGGTGGTCATAAGCGAGAGGATGAGGGTAGTGCGGCTCGAAAAGGTTGAACAAAATTTGGGTTGCATATTGCAGGATAAAGGAGCAAAGATGGGTGGGTGGGCCTACTGGGAACTTCACAAGAGATGGGAGGGTTAAATAAGAAAAGGGTGTAGATAGCTGGCAAAGAAAACTCCCTTCTCCGCACACCTGCATGCATATCCAAATGGAATGTATGTGTACATACATGTGTATGTGCATATGTTGGGGTGTGGGTGCATGTGTATATATATATAATATATATACGCACACACACACACCAACATATGCACATACACATATGTGAACATACACATACATTCCATTGAGATATGCATGCATGTGTGCGGAGAAGGGAGTCCTCTTCGCCAGCTGTCCAGTTGACTTTGTTGTGACCTATACCTACCTGAGTCTGCGCGGCGTCCCAGGCGTCTCTGATGGCCTGATCCGTGCTGTACTCGTGCTGCGAAGCCATCATTTGCGCCTGGATTGTGTCTTGCACTCGGTGCTTGAACACATAGCTGATGATGCCGGCCACCAACAGCACGACGAACAGCACCAGGAGGATGATAAAATACTGAAACGGCTCCCAAGTTACATTCAGCGACATTACGCGAAAGTGGTACAATAACGTTCAGTCTCAACATGCATGCATGACAGAATGACAAGATTACCCCGAACATGCGACAGCATACCTACGATTGGACGGAGTAATATCTCATTAACACTAGTTGTAGTTCGCAATGGATTGACAGCACCATATTTCCAGCTACTTTCAAAGGCTCCAACATTAAATCACGGACGTACACCTGTGCCATGTAGGACAAGCCATCGAGCTATGGATGAGTCTTACTGCGGCAAAAACCGCCCCGATCTGATGATGCCAAAACAGTCTTGAACGATCTGATGATGCCAAAACCGTCTTGAACTGATCACGATCAAAACCGCCCCGATCTGATGATGCCAAAACCGTCTTGAACTGATCACGATCAAAACCGCCCCGATCTGATGATGCCAAAACAGTCTTGAACTGATCACGATAAAAACCGCCCCGATCTGATGATGCCAAAACCGTCTTGAACTGATCACGATCAAAACCGTCCTGATCTGTTCACGATCAAAACCGCCCTGAACTGATACGAGTGAGGCCAAGGCTGGAATCTTACTACAACCAACAGATTAATGTTGCACGGCCGGCATAGACATAACGCTTTTGTGAGGGTATCGGCCGGGCGGCGATTTATGAAATCGATGCGGGAACAAACGAATATTGGTGACGAGGCTCCCGGACATTACGGGGGGAAATTCTATTGAGTCACATGTTAAATCTGGAAAACAGAGAGTGCTCAGCATATTTACTGTGCAATCACATCCCAGGTTACGTGTATTATATGTTTAAATGTAATGGTTTATTTGAATCGGAAATGCCGCAAGGCAAACTGAACGCAACGAGAATGATTTCAGGGCCGTTCTAAATTTGAGGCCATGAATCTTACGGTGCGTCGCGTGCTATCCGCTCAGCCGTGACTGGCTGGCATCTCGCATATGCACAACGTATTCATGGACTGCTATTGTTGTGAATAAACCTTTAGCACAGTCAACTTCTCACCGTGAGGAGCATACACCGGATTTCCTTGATGGCACCCATGCAGCCGAAGAAAGAGATGATGCAGACAACCACGCCAGTTGCCACGAAGATGTAGGCAGACGAGACGTAGAGATCTGTACCGAGCAGCTGCTCAAACTCAGCTTTATCCATCACTGTCCAAGTGCCGATGCCCAGCACAACTGCTCCTCCCAGCTGGCCAAGCAGAAGACAGAGGTCATAGGTCAGTCCACCCAGTGTCGCCACTCTGGTCGGTCGGTCTGGGAACAGCAGCATGTCGGTCACAAGGCAGGTCAACGCAGCAGTCACCGTACCATGCCAATGAGCCATTGCTAAGCCAGTCAGTGCAATGGTCGGCTGGCGGTGAGCAGCCGGTCAGGCACCCAGTCGTACCCTGTCTAAGCGGCCCCGAGATGATCAATCATCATCTAGAGCTCAACAAGGCACTCTTGCATATCGGCGTGCATTGCAAACCGGCGCGGGACGCCACTAGAGGCGTCGGATCAGCGAGGGCAAGGTGTGAGCTATGGGGTTCCCGAGTGCGGCAGAGAGTCTGATAGCATGCCGAGGCAGGGCACTTGTGGACAAGCTTCAACTGTGCTCTCTTTGCAACCCGTGAAAACGTGCACTACACAGTTTACGAGAAAAGAAGGAACTTTAGAAACAAGTGGAACCAATCTGACAATTAGACACAACGCGTTGACATTTGGGATAGATGCTCCATACTCGGCCAAGGAATTACATGACTGAATTAGCGCCTCCAGTTTGTGCACACACTCATGGAAAAATAATCAGATTCAGCCGAAATTGGCTCTAATCTTACAGAGATCTGGCTCATCTGCCGAGGGGGATGGGGTGGGTGTGCTTAGAGGCGTGCCGGACCATAGAGGTAATTTGCGCAAGCAAGTTCAGGGCAAGTGTACATTTACGTTAAAATAATCTTACGTCATAGTGTATGTGACGTTAAGGTGCTGAAGGTGAGGGGTGGGCAGGGGACATATCCCAGGTGCTAAGAGTTTAGTTTACTTTACTCTTCCGCAAGATTATTTGTAGTTGGGGTTGGGGAGGATTGCCAAGAACGTAGATTTTACCAGTGTGCCGGCATTAGCCTACTCTTGTCAAAGAGCACGGACGATTCTTTACCGTGCGGGTAAGGAGGTAATTTCCCACACTGCCTCTCACGTTGGCTGCCGCGTGTTAGTGGTTCGTAGCAGTTAGTAGCATACGTCCATGGAGTAGCATCCATGTGTGGGGCTAGTACGTTGTTTTGTAATTCGCCCTATTTACATCCGATGGTACCTCTGGGTAATCGTTTTACGCTATGCCAATTTTTAAAGGAGGTCAGCTCATCTATGTCCGACGACATCGCTTGGTAGCCATTTATTTCGAGTGGTAAAACGATTCGGCTCATCAACGTCCGATGCCATTCGTGGATGGCTATTTACGTTACTGCTAGCGGTTGCGTGGGCATGCAGTGCGTGTTGGAGTACGTGTTGGTTGTGTGTTGTCTACAATGCTCCTGCTAGTTTGGTGGTGTACAGATAGCCCGCTAGTAATTGGAGGAGTTCTGGGTGTTTCATACCCAGAAACGATGAAAGTGAGAGGGTGATGCCCTATTTTTGACCGAAGGCCAGAAGGCCTTTTAGTGGGTATCTTTGGGCATCAAAGCAACTCCAGTCTAGCAGGATGTGGCACATGCTCATACTCCGAATATGGTGTACGTATTTCAACCGGGCATGCATTATGTACACTTGTCGAATTAGCTTAGGTGTCATGGTACTTATCGCACAGCTCGCTCAGTTAATGCTCATGCTCCCATGCAGCTCCACACTCTCCATCGGACTGATGTGTGCACGTGCCCCGTTTACCTGAGCACTCGCTATTCGGATTTACCTCGTAGTACTGAGAACAGAGTTAAAGGCCCATGTAAGCACCTGAAAGTCCAACGCTGATTTCGAATCGAGACTGGCGGTAAATTCCCTCCCAAAGAGATAATCAGTGCCGAACCGACAGTCGCTATACCTCAAAAGGATATTTTGGAGAAAACAAAAGATGAAAACTCCTTACTAATTTAAATAAATGCCTCTTACATGCTTTTATCACAAGAAAGTGAGATGTACCAAGCTGTACCCAGTTTTATTTAATGGGCAGAACGTCGTGCTACGACAACTTGGCGCTGAACTTAAGTCCGCCATCTTGTTGCTGTGATCTGATGTTTTTGGGATAGTTATCGCTTCGCTGAGTGTTTTAATGTTAATATTGAGGAAGGACAATGGAACAAAAACAAACAACAAATCGCACCGTTATGGGTTGAAAGGTTAAGAATAGCATGCCAAAAGGGTTGGCACAAGCACAACCGTGCCGGCTCCATCACGCAAGAATAAGATGCTCAAATTCGTTATTTACCCGCGGAATCGACGGACATAAGTATGCTGTTTTTTTTGTTCTTCTTTCCTGTTACTTGCGCTCCACATGTGCAGCAATTGCGTAAGATACGCCAACAATTCGTCAATTATCCGTACTTCGCCGTAGAAAATAAGGAATGGCTGATCGAAACAAAATGAGAATTCGTTCTTGTGAACGCTTCTTGCTAAGTTGGATAAATTGTTCTGCTCACAACTCGAAGTCTTTCCTTTTGCCATGTAAACGAGGTCAGTCACCCGGCCTGTGGGCGTGTTTGCCACTCAGCTTGACCTAACGACATGACCGGCGGCTGGTCGGCAGGTCCTTAGGCGATGCCGGCTGGACCGGCACACGCTAAGCATCGACATATACAGTGTATGTGAGCAAAAAAAAGAACAGCAAGAACGCACATTTCAAAGAAAATGTGAATGTTGATGCGGCTAAGAATCAAACCTACAGTGCCAGGTAGTTCATGCCGGCAGGAAGAAGGATTAGAAACATTATAGTAAATAAATCATGAATGTTTTGAAAACGTGACGGCCGTATATGCGCAGGGACATGGCCAAATCGTTCACGTGAAATTTCGTCGCATATGCGCGAGATTCGTCACGCTCGGGCAGTCGGCACCGTTTTCCGTATTCATGCAGTATGTATCGCATATCTGCATGATTGGGATCAAATGTAAACCAATAATCTTACACACTTCACGCAGACAGGCTATCCCACCAACGTCAACCAGTGGTTGATCAGCACCAGATCAGTCACACGCCAGCACCGGGTCAGTGACGCGAGTCGGTCGGAGGCTAGCCAAAGACCAGTACTGAGTCAGTCATACATCAGTATCGGGTTATTCAGATCCAGTACTGGATCAATCACAGAGCCAGGGCGATACCGGGCTATTCACAGGCGAGTACTGACTCAGCTATTCGTCAGAGGTCAGAACCAGGTCAGCTGTACATCAGAGGCTAGTACCGAGTCAGTGACTGGGCTGGTCAGACCTGGAGCCGGGTCATTCAAGCTCCAGTAGAGGGGTGAGAGGACAGTAGCGGGTCAGTCAGAGGTGGGTGGTTGATCAGTCGGAGGTCAGTGGCGCATCGGCTGCTCCAGCACCGGCGCCAGCACAGCCGGATCAGAGTCACGGTCGTGGCTCACTCAAATACATGTTCAGCATGCTGAGCAGTACGACCAAACGGCACATCGCTCCTGGGGTGTGAAGCTCTCCCACGCTGTACCTACCAGAATTAGACAATTGGTGAAAAACAGCAGGTACTTGACACACTGGCCACAGCCTTCCATCCTTTGGCCTTTACCCATCTTGAAAATGGTGAACGGTGGTGCCTGAAAAATAAACCATTGAAATGCTGCTTGCAAATTGGTAGCCTGGCAGCACAGAATGTGATATTGATGTGCTACAGTGTTGACCAGACTAAAATAACACCTTTATGCTAGGCAGCTGAAAACATGTTCCAAGGCGTGACAGCGCATGTCACAAAGACGTTCACGTCCTATGATAACCACTACAACAAAGCCACAGAGAACACGCGCGGCCCAAAGCCCAACGCAATCAGAGTGATACGCCAACACACGCATGGGCCATGACACAACCGAGCCATAGATACAATTATTATAAATAGATTATATGATACATTGCAAAATGATACATACCTTATAAGATACATCCATGCATACACATATATTGAGGCACACGGGCACAGGGAGAAAATCACAGAGACACAAACGCAGAAGCATACAGATACAAGGAGAGACAGATAGACAAAGAGATAAAGAGCATATATATATATATATATATATATATATACTTCATCAAAATCACACGATGACCTTACCTCGATGATTACAAAAATAGTCGAAAGTTACTTAGATGGTGTATATTCTGGTACAACCCTTTGTCAAACCACAAAAAATAGGCAAGAATTGCTGATTTTTTTGGTATACATATACATAGATAAACAGAGACATGGCCACTGAACGAGAACGAGAGCGAGAGCGAGAGCGAGATAGAGATAGAGATAGAGATAGAGATAGAGATAGAGATAGAGATAGAGATAGAGATAGAGATAGAGATAGAGATAGAGATAGAGATAGAGATAGAGATAGAGATAGAGATAGAGATAGAGATAGAGATAGAGATAGAGATAGAGATAGAGATAGAGATAGAGATAGAGATAGAGATAGAGAGATAGATAGAGATAGAGATAGAGATAGAGATAGAGATAGAGATAGAGATAGAGATAGAGATAGAGATAGAGATAGAGATAGAGATAGAGATAGAGATAGAGATAGAGATAGAGATAGAGATAGAGATAGAGATAGAGATAGAGATAGAGATAGAGATAGAGATAGAGATAGAGATAGAGATAGAGATAGAGATAAGAGATAGAGATAGAGATAGAGATAGAGATAGAGATAGAGATAGAGATAGAGATAGAGAGAGAGAGAGATAGAGAGAGAGAGAGAGAGAGAGAGATAGAGAGAGAGAGTATATATATATATATATATATATATATATATATATATATATATATATATATATATATATATATATATATATATATATATATATATATATATATATATGAATATATAGAGAATAGAGAGAGAGAGAGAGAGAGAGAGAGAGAGAGAGAGAGAGAGAGAGAGAGAGAGAGAGAGAGAGAGAGAGAGAGAGAGAGAGAGAGAGAGAGAGAGAGAGAGAGAGAGAGAGAGGAGAGAAAGAGAGAATACAAAACTGAGGATCGGTGGACAGGGATACAGAGACACAAATACATAGATATCAGGACACAGACACGAAAAAACATAGAGACACATACACACAATGACATAGCAAGACAGTGTCACTACAACATAAATATTCCAAACGTAGAGCATATCAGCATGCAAACAAACACAAAGAGAAACAGAGGCGCAAAGACACAAACAAGGAAACGAACAAACACCCAGACAAAAACATAACAAATACACAACAAAATGGCATGACGACGAAACAAGCATCCAAACCCAACAACCAAACAAACAAACAACAAAAAAACAACCAAACAATGAACAGAAAACATCAAGACAAAATGCAATGAACAAAACATAAACAACAACGAAGGAAAAATAGAAAAGGAAACACACGAAAGGAACAAAAATCAGCACACAAATTAAAAACCCACACAGAAACCAGAACACAACAAGCAAACCAACAGGCCAGTCAACAACTAAACACTCATACCAAAGGCAACACCCAAGCCAACAAACAAGCAAACTACCAATCAAGCCAACAAGCATACCGTGTAACGAACACACACACACACACACACACATATATAGCAAAAGCACACAAAGACAAATAACAAGTACGTGGCTCATGCTACAAAACAATCACGAGATAAGCTGCAAGTCCTTGAAGCTCGGAACTTATTACGACACATTCTATTGCTTTGAACAGTGGTGGAGTCTTTCTGAAATTATTGAGGGGACTCAGTAATGCTACAAGTACTTTATTTAAGGTTCGTGGGAAAAATGCGACGGATATCAATTCGATGATTATTTCTCTTTCCCCACATTTTCTGGTGAGAAAGAAATCCGAATACCTCGCTGAGGTTTAAGGCACCTCATGTCTTTCTAACATGCTCTCAGATTGGCTACCGAACCGAGGCGCTGGTTGGGTGCTTCTGGGTTGGGGCGTTGCGCTTTCTTCTACCGATATGTTTTAGGGTCCAGAGCCTTTTTTGTAAGTGGTCCGCACACTTTTGAGACTTCGGCGCTTCTTATTCTTCGACTTGTTGCTTTTTTGTGGATGCGCTGTGTTTTTGGGGGACCGACGAGTTTTCGAAGTCTTCGATGTGTTCATTTAGTACCCGGTGCGCCGTTGTTCGCTTTTAGAACCATGCCGCACTTAGCGGGCCCAGCCTGTTTTGGAGGTCACCATGCTCACTTTGCGGCCCCAGTGTACTTTGAGGATCTCCGGTGTGATCTTGAGAGCTTCGGGTGTGTTTATTTAGGGCCCGAGCGCAAGTTTTAAGGTCCTGCCACTGGGTGTGCTTCGGTGGGCTCCGGTGCGTTTTTCTCCTCCAGTTGTCCTTTGACGGCCCCTCTCCGTTTATTTGGGTATATATGGGCGTATATATTCCCCTCTAGCCTCTACGCACATTTTGTGGACAAAGCGCGATTTTCAGAGGCTCTGACGCGATTTCCCGGTGTCCCGGCGTGAACTTTGGAGGCCGAGCCGCTTGATCCCTGGGATCCGACAGTTTTCTGGACTCGACGCCATTTTTTTACGTTTCCTGAATATCTTGAAGCCCGGGCCCCAGCGTGATTTGTCGCTCCCCCGGAACCATATGTGGGTGCCCCGCCCCGATCTTTCTAGTCCCGGTGCCTTTCTTCGGTGTCCTATACGATTTGTTAGGCTTCTGGCGCAATTTGTTGGGCTCCACATTTTTTTTTTCGGGCCTGGATATTAATTTTTCAGAATCTCCTCTTATTTTTGCGGAGTCTCAGCTTGACGCTTGTCTGGTCCCGATGTGATTTTTGAGGCCACGCTCCATTGGTTTCGGGCTCCCAACGATAAGTTATTTTGTGTCCAAGTGCGATTTTTCGATGCCCCGGTGTGATCTTTCAAACCTAGCCGCGAATTTTCGGGGTCCCATAGCGAGTTGCCTGGCCTTTTCTGGAGTTTTCGGAGCATGCTATATGAATTCAGGGCCCCGCAGGCAACTTGCCAGGGACCCGAGGGAAATTTTTGGGACCCAGGGCGGTATTTGGGAGCCCGGCACAATTTTTTTCGGGCTCCAGCGCGAGTTTTCGCAGTCACGCTGTATTTATGTTGGCCCTCGAGGCGAATGCTTTGGGGCCCCGACGGGAAATGTTGGTGCCTCAGCGCGATTTTGGGGGTTCCGGTGCGATTCTTAGAGCCCACCACCTCTTATGGAGGTGGGGGGGGGGGGGATTTGTCTCGTTTGCCCACTCCCCTTCGGTACGCCACCGGTCAGATGTACGGTCGAATTCGAACTGAACACCAGGATGATATCGGAAGTCGCTCTCGAGCGAGTGGTATGCTTATTTTTGCTAACTCGATTTCATTACTGGCGCAATTCGCTTACACCAGTTACCCCGGACGGCAGACAGATTGTTATCGCATCACCTCTGCTCACGTTTTCAGCACTGAACAATGTCGTTTGCGTCAGCCAATGAGCTTGCACGTTTTTTCCGACCGCAGCAACAACAGCAGGATGTGTCGTAGTGCAGCAGGCCTTTCCGTGGTAGTGCTGAATCATCGTGTTTTCTGGTATTTATACCAGGTGTACTGACGATAACTAAAATAATTTTGTCAAGCACTGCTGCTGGAAAACTACGCCTTTTATTGCCGTCATGTATTCTCCCGGTGTCAAATAACCCATTGAAGGTGCTTTGCAACATTGTCAGATTCTCAGACATTCCTATAACACAGCTTCTGTTAGAAGGGATTTAGAGCATTGTGACCTGTACGGCCCCCGGCAGGCCACCCCTCTTCAGAGATACTTTGACGATAATTTACGAAGCGTACTAGCATCTGGTCAGATATTAATGAAACGGAAATGCAGCTCCTCCAAGATCTGGAATGGTCGCTTTTGCAACATGTCGGCCTCTATGGCTACCCATTTACTCAATTTATCCATTTCATCAAATTCCTCCCGTTCAAATATACATTTTCGTACTCTATCTGCATATCTGCATGTCCCGAGCTCTACATTATTCTTGATTCGTCTCTCGGTAGTTCTGTTGTTCATGTGAGCAGTTTTTCGCTTATGAGGATATTTCCCTTCTCAGGTTCACCTAAGCCGTAATCCAATTATGTTTTCCGGAAAACGGTTGTGAGGAAAACGGAAAACGGTAACGGTTTCCGGAAAACGGAAAATGGTCCGTGGTGACTGTGGATGAGTCTCTTGGGTTAATCAAATATCTCATCGGTATTTTAACGCTTTGTCTGAAACTTGTTTGCTTAAAGCTGCATTTGAAAACATGTACTGTGGCGAATTGTCAAAATGGGTCTACTGACTGAAATTCCTGCAATTTCTGGGAAATTGGACGCAAAAAGGTCCATGTCTTGATGAACTGGCAAGAGACGGCAGTTGCGGTGGGTTGATGGGTTTCCCGTCGCGATGTGTTGTCTGCTCGTGTGCGTGTAGTAGGCGAACGACAGAGATAGTCTCTTGGCCTCATCCGTCCAACGCCGTTAATGGTGCGTTGGCCTTAATGGTGGGTCTAATCTATACCATCCGTAGAATTCCTCCTCGTGCTCGCTCAGTATGTAGCAACAGCATGGGCACGACATCTGAAACGAGGCGCGTTCCCGATTACGACACTGAAGCACCTCAGTGGAGGCATGCTATATCATAGCATATGACTTTACAGGTCTCATAAAAAAAAATGGTACGTACCATTATTGTAAATACAAATATTGACGATGCAAATAGTTGTCATCTCCGATGTTCATGGTCTGCATGTGGTGAGTTTATTATGACATACGAGTACGATGGAACGCTTCCCTTTTAACCTCGGAAGAATACTGGCAACGTTGTTACGCGAATATAATAATGCAAAACATTAATTTGACCTACTTTCTGGCGCATATCGGGTGGGTTTCTAGGCCATTATCCTGCGTGAGACGGGCATTTGCACCATTAACTGACGAATAGTGACGTCATGAATGGAGAGCCTGTGTAGAGGTCTGTTGGACGAACCTGACCCCCCCCGGAGGGCAGACATTGACGCCTGTGCCTGTTGGCAGCTTCGCGGACAGCGAAATCTCAGGGTCCACGCCGGTGCGAGGACGAAAATATGCGGAAAAGGAATGGAAGTCAGCTGTGATGATGATGCAGCTTCGTGGATCCGTTTACCATCCATTCACCACGTGTGCCGATAATTAGGTTCCGATAAGAAGCGTGCCGGAAAACCTCAAGGTGCGTATATGGTCCAGATAATTTGTTTATAAATGAGAAAATAACACGAGCCCAATTTTTTACTGAAGAGCTCCTTGTCTCCAAAACCCTGCACTCGCTTTCAAATTATTTTTTTTCCAAGCGGTTTGTGATGGTACATTTGAAAATAAAACAATACTCAGCAAGCGGAAGTTTGTCATGTCTAGAAAAATAGGGGGAATAATTTTGCCTTTGCACCTTCCGTCCGACGCATTCATTTATAACTTCAGTTCCGAAAACAGTCACTTATCGCCGTAGGAATACCGGGGGAGTTCGCAGGTCGCTCAGCTTTCAGCCATGAATCCACAGCGGGAGTGTTGAGTTTTTTTAACCTCACCTAACCTATGTTCGAAGCCTGAAATGATCTGAACTTAGATTTTTTTTACGCATGTAAAATTATTGACCACAAGAGTATGTTAAGTTTCGGTGTGCTATCGTGTCTTGTCTTTCAAGTACATCATAAAATCCTCTGCGTGGCCACCACCCTTCCGTCGACCAGGTGACTGTTCAAATCCATTGTTTTCTGGAAGCTATTTAAGACGGTTATGTATATATACATATATATATATATATATGTATATATATATATATATATATGTATGTATGTATATATATATGTATATATATATATATGTAGATATATGTATATATATATATATATGTATGTATATATATATATATATATATATATGTATATATAAGTATATATAAGTATATATATATATGTATATGTATATATATATATATATGAATGATTCTAGGGCCTAGGACGTCCCTCTGAACACCAGAGGCCTTAGTGGTGTACCCAAGGGGAATCAAAGGAGACAATTTCTTCACCCTGAGAAGTGGAGGGCCCTAGAATCGCGCATGGGCGAGAAAAAAATTGCACGGGGACCAGCAAAAACCACGAAGAGGCCCACAAAAAAATCGCGTCGGCCCTACCCCAGATATCAAATCACGCTGGGGACCCGACAATTCGCACTGGGGCCTGAGAAATCGCGCCGGACCCCCAAAGATTGTGCTGGGACCCAAAGGCTCCCGTCAGAGCCCAAGCCATTCGCGTCAGGGGGCCCTAAGTGAATACAGCGGAGCCCCAAAAGCTTGCGCCAGGACCACCAAAAAATCCGCTAGGGACCAAAACGTTTCCGTTAGTGAGCCCCAAAATGCGCGTCGGTGCCGCAAATAAAGACAGCGGGTCACCGAAAACTAGCGCAGGGGCCCAAAAGAATAAAGCCGCTCACCCAAAATAGCATGGGCCACGTTGTCAATCCGGGCCCGGACAATCGTTCTGAAGCCCCATCAATCGCGTTATAGGCCACAGAAATCGCGTAGGACCTCGAACATCGTGCGGTGGCCCAGTAATATCGTTCCGAGGGCCCATGAAATCGAGCCGGGCTCCAAAAATCACGCCGGTCCCCAAATAAGTGATGCGGGCTCAGGAACATTCAGAAAAGGTCCCGAAAAAATCGCGTCGGACCAGACAACTCGCGTCGGGGCCCAGACAACTGGCGTCGGGGCCCAGATAACTGGCGTCGGGGCCGGACAACTCGTACCATGGCCCCAAAAACTGGCGCCTGGGCCAGAAAAATGCCACCGGGGACCGGAAAAAAATATAACCGGGATCTTCAAAAAATGATCATGGATCGCGAAAAATAAATGGTCGCGCCCAGAAAATCGCTCTGGAGTACCAAAAATTTCCCCAGTCCCCCAAAAAGAGTAGCGCTGCAAAAGAAACATACCGGGTCGTGCAAAATTGCGCCGGAGCATATAAATATGACGCTGGGGCTGACAAACGCCGGGACATCGAAAAGCGACCCGGGCTCAGACAAATTTAGAATAAGTCTAGAAAAATCATGCCGAGCCCATAAATTTCGCGTCGGAGTCTCGGAACCTCGAGTCTGGGCCAGCAAAAATCGCATCGGAGCCTCCCAAAAATCACGCTGGGGCTAAAAAATGCGTCGGTACCCAAAGCAAGATTATAACGGCCTCACAGAGCACGAAGCACAAAACACACACCGCTCGATACGCTGAAATTTGAAAACTGAACGGACCGGCAGTTCACAACAGACGGGTATTGGTTTGATTTTCGGCCGGCAGGCACGTGCGTGCAATGCGGCTGGTACCATCAGGCCGGGGGATAAAAAATTGCGTTTATCTTTGTATTGAGTCCGTTGAGCCCAAAACACAGAAATTCTAGTTCTACATCAAGAATTCACTGACCGTGACCTTGACACACGGGAAGAAGCAAACGCTGGCGAATATTCGGAATAATCGTATTTATCGATTAAAAGATTTGTCTGCCGACGAATTCGAATATTCGTATTCGTCGAATTAATCGATTATCCGACTATTCGATGGACTCTTTAGTAGGCACCCACCAACGAGTGCAGGATCTCGAGGCCATGATTACCTACAATGGAATAAAAACCAAGCAAACATTTTCTTCCAAAGTTTTCGAATACTAACTTCACACCCTTCCCTTTCTACAGACGCAATTCAACCGGAATAACGTTCACCTGCCCGACGACGGCACCGAGCGCTTCACGCACAATCACCATAATAATCCTTGTAATAACTAACTCTAACAATTCATAACAATTCTTCCCATAATTCTTGATTTAGATGATTTAAACACGCATTACTTCTCAAGGTTTAGAGGTTTTGAACGCTTAGAGATTCTGAACGTTATGGTTTCTGAGCCCCATGTATTTTGAACGTTTTAGAGGTTTTAAGCGTTAGATGCCTTGAGCGCTTTGAGGCTTCGAACTCTAGGTATTTTGATACACTAGTAATTTTAAACCTTTATACTTAATGAACAGTTAGTTGATTTGGACGTTCGGAGATTTGACCGTTTTAGAGGCTTTGAACTGTTAGCTGCTTTGTTACGTTAGAAGTTGTGAACATCCCCAACAGAAGGAGTTGGTTATTGGTTTTACGACACGTCGACTGTTGAGTCACATAGCGTCACCAATCTCTCACGCCGATTGGTCGCGGGCGAAGAGTAGCGACAGGTGAGACTCGAACCCACAACCTTTCGATTGTGAGACGAGCATCTTACCCCTAGACCACTCGTCCCCAGAACAACAGAAGGAAGTTGCCGCCGATTAGAGGTTTTGAATCATTTGAACTTTGATGGATTTGAGAAGTTTTGAACTATTCGATGTTCTGAATCCTAAGAAGTTCTGATACACCCCAGAACAATTTCGGACTGCCTCCGGCCGACACTTGGACGACATTCCCATCGCTTCAGAGCTGCCGCGACCGACGACGGCGGCCTCGGCCCCCGAATCGGGAACGAAGTGGACAGTGGAGGTGCCACCGGGATGTCGCATCTGGACGACCACCGTCGGCACGGGTTTCACCGACACGCCGTTGACGTGGACGGAGGCGACCACGTGACGTACCGCGGGATCTCGGGGACCGTATGGGGGCATAGCCGTTTCGAAGCGCCGTGTAGGCGATGGCTCCTCACACGCCGTCTGCGACCGTGGTCCGGCTGGATGATCTGGCGACACAAGACAGTGAAGTGGCCAGGCTCACCGCACGCTCGACAGATGGCGCCAGCGCCCGGCTCGGCATGGCCGATCTCTCCGCAGCGCTGGTACTCCCGCTTCCGGGAATTAGGTCCGCCGTGCGACTGTCTGCGTCCGCGCTGACAGACAGACACTCTTGCCAGGGAGGATTCGCGGTCGCGGTGGAGATCGTCGCACGCTTTGGCCTGGTTTACCGTCAGATCCGTCATCTCCAGCAGCCGTTTCGTCGTGTCGTTCGCCCTCACGCCGCAGATGATACGGCTCTGCAGCTGCTGATCGGAGCAGTGCGGACAAAAGTCACCTAACGCCCCCGTCCGGTCGTGTCTCTTGCTCCCACGCCGTAAAAGATACGGTCCGGCAATTGCTGATCGGAGCATTGCGGGTAAAAGCCGCAAAACGCCGCTATTTCGCGAATGGTGCACACAAAGTCAGTACAATTGTATCCCGGTTCCTGCACTCGAGCGCAAAATTCGCGGCTATAGATAAGAACGTCGCGCTGTTTGCACAAGTGTTTCTTCATGGCATCCACATGGTGCACGGAGCACCGCTGGCGACACCAGCGTCACTGCGGAAAATGCGTTGTTGGCCATGATCTTCAGTCACGTTATGCTACTTAGTGACCAACGCTGGACTTTAGGGCTGCTTGGGGACTATAATAACATCGTCACATAGGTCGGTAAGCTTTTCAGCGTCAACTGTGGTCATTGACCTACGACCACTTCGGAAGATCTTTGGGTTGGACATATCAACTGTTGCAACACTATTGGACTTAGTAATTTTGAGTACTAGATTCGAAATAAGCATTCATGCTCATTATATTAATGAATATGTTATTATTATATAAATGAATATGTTCCGCATGCAACGGCTCGAGCATTCTTGAAATGGGATTGATGCTTTTACCTAGCCTGCCACCCCTCCCGCTGGTCTAAATACGATATGCGATGTGTCGTTAGACTTACAAGATCCCAAGGAAAATATGTGTATGCATGTCATGCACACATAGTCATACACATAAAGACACAAGATCAGTGCAACTATGAGCCACAAGGGACCTTCTTGGTTGCACTCTGGACACTGAACCAGTTGCCCACCAAATCTGTCGATCAATCCTCCCTGGAATACAGAAAAACAAGCCCCGTATTCTTAGGATTGTCTATGCTGTTTTTAAAGATGTTCAGTGTGTTGCTACTGACAATGGTTCCTGGCAGCTGGTTCCAGTGTTCTACTACCCTGTTGGTGAAGAAAGACTGCCTTAACCTGGTCCTGCGTGACTAACTTGAATTATGAATTGATGACCCCCTAATTGCATCATTTCTGTTAACTTTAAACATTTCCCTGTTCCTGACCATGAACAAATGTAAAAACCTCCATGAGATTTCCCTCAGCCTTCTATATCTAAGTGAAAACATGTTCAATTTCTTCAATCTTTCCTCATATACCAGGTTCCCTATACCATTAACCATTTTTGTTGCCCTCTTTTGTACTCTCTCTAAAAGCCAACAATCTTTCTCATAACTAGGGGACCAACCTTGGACACAGTATTATAAATGTGGCCTGACATATGCACAGTAAAGCTTCCTGATGACCTCCTCACTTTTGCATGATACATTCCTATGTATTGCCCCAAGCATTCTTAGTGCCTTCTTCCTGGCTTCTTTGGTCTGTTCTGATGCCCAACATTTTGTGTTCAAAATAACACCTAAGTCCTTCTCCTGCTGAGTCACAGATAGTACTTGGCCACCCATCAAGTATGGAGCCTTCATATGCTGCCTACCTACGTGCATGACTTTGCACTTATCAAAATTGAACTTCATTTGGCATTTTTCGGACCACTTCACAAGCTCGTCTAAGTCTTTCTGCAGCAAGACCTGCTCATTGTGCCCCGTTATTGCCCTAAAGACCTTCAAATCATCCGCAAATTTCAAAACCTTACTGCTTAGGCCACATTCAATGTTATGTACAAATATAATGAACAATAGTGGCCCCAGTACTGACCCCTGGGGGACTCCAAGATACTTTGCCATGATCTGAATGCCACAACTCTATCCATTTTAGGATGCTACCTGCAATACCATGGACCTGAAGCTGCATCATTAACCGTTTATGGGGTACCTTGTCAAAGGCCTTACTAAAGTCAATATATGCTGCATCAACCTGATTTCCCTGATCAAATTGTTCTGTAGCAAAATTCCAAAAGTCCAAGAGATTTGTGAGATACGATCTCCCTTTTCTAAACCCATGTTGAGTATCTTGAATCAATCTGTTTCCTCCCAGAAAACTAACTATTCTATCCTTGATAATTTATTCGAGTACCTTGCAGACTAGGGATGCGAGACTCACTGGCCTATAGTTTTCCACTTTCCCTCTTTCTCCTTTCTTTAAAATAGGAACTACATTTGCCCTTTTCCAATCTGTTGGAATTTCATTTTGTGAAACTGATCTACAAAATATTATACTAAGTGGAATTGCCAGTTCCTTTTCAGCTTCCCGCAATACCCTAGAATAAATTCCATCAGGCCCTGCTGTCTTGTTTGGCTTTATTTTCCTGATATAATTGAAAACAACATCACTATCAATGAAATCAACATCGTGCATCTGGTCACCTGTCACTGAACTGTGGTTCACGGTTGGCAGATTGGTCATATCCTCCAATGTAAACACTGATTTAAACTGCTTGCTCAGCTCCTCAACCATCTCGCCATCCTCACTCAACATAGTCCTATTTACTTCCAGTGGACAAATTGTGCTTGAAACTTTGCTTAGCTTGTAGAAACTAAAAAACTTTTTACTGTCCCCATTACAGTTCCTAGCCAAATCCAATTATTTTGCTCGCTTTGCTGCTCTGGTTTTCTGCTTTACAGCATGTCTAGCTTTTGATACAACCTTAGATTTACGATATTTGAAGATTCCTTAAATACTCTGAATGCATCTTTCTTAGCCTTAATTGCTTTGATCAAATCTGGTGTAAGCCATGCTGGCTTTCCTACCCTACCCTGGCTTTCTAGTCAAAAGGTCATCATGGCATACAATTTTGAGACTTAAGAGCCACATGTGCCCATCCGGGTTAAGCTTGTAAAGGAAGGATACCATAAGCATGGACAAAAAGGTATTCAACAGACTAACCAATACAATATTCTAAACAATACCATATCCTAAAATACAAAGAAGATATTTACCAACATCGTACCCACCACCCACTTACTAGCACAACCATCTCAAGTAGCCTTGAGATGGTTAACTAAAAAACCAGACCCTCCAACTTAAAATATTTGTCCGCCCTATTTTCAAATACATTCAATGAGGGACACCCCGCAACATTAGCAGGAAGCTTATTCTATTGATCAGCAACCCCTTGACTGAAAACCTGTTGTCGCTTAACTGTCCTACACCTTGACTTATATAGCCTGAATTGATGACCTCTATGTGATTTTCTAAATCGTAGAACATCATTGAGATTTACCTCATCTAACTTTGTAACGATTTTATACATTTCAACCATGTCGCCTTTTAAACTCCTATACTTAAGTGAGTACATATCCAATGCCGTAAGCCTTTCTCGATATTCTAAGTTACATAGTCCACTGATAGTCTAGTGGCTTTGTTCGGCACTATTGCTATCCTATCTATGTCTCTTTTCATGTAAGAGCTCCACGCACAGAATATTCCAAGTGGGGTCGCACATACACTAAGTACAGTTTCATTATAACTTTCTTGCTCTTATAACTCACACTCCTGTCAATGATCACCAGCATTCTGATTGCCCGTTCTTAGCTGATATAAATTGTTGTTTACTTTAATTCATTTGAAAATAACACATCTAAGTCGCTTCCTTCTTAAATAACATACAGGTATACCACCCATTGTATATCCAAATGTTTCACCTCCAGATGCCCGATGCACAACATTACACTTTTCATAGTTTAAAGACATCTGCCATTGATCAGCCGACTTTTTAGGTCCTCGAGTTAAGTGGAATATAACTAGATTGATTACTTCTGTTAGCCACTCCTACCAGCTTGATGTCATCAGCAAATTTGAACACCCTATTCCTCACCCCTACCACGATGTTTTCCACAAAGTTGATAAAGAGAAGTTGACCTAAAACAAAGCCCTGTGGAACTTAACTCAGAGCATCCTTCCATTCAGATTTACATCCTATATCCACTACCCTTTATTTCCGTCCCAGTAACCATGCTTCAGTCCAACCTAGAACCAGCAATCCCATGTTGCTCTAATTGATGAATTAGATGCCTGTGTGGAACACTTCATCAAAAGCTTTGCTAAAGTCTAAGTACACAACATATTCCCTGTTTTGTTGTCTACTTCTCTAGTTGCATACTCCATGAACTGCAGTAGATTATTCAAACGAAATCAATGCTGAGTAAAGATTTAAGTAAAGATTAAAGCTAAGTAAAGTAAATCAAAGCTGAGTACCTTTAAGGTATACTCAGCATGGATTTAAGCATATATTTAAGCATGGATTTAAGGCATAAGGTATAGGAGAAAATGAGGT
This sequence comes from Ashinkailepas kermadecensis, assembly GCA_034440615.1. Lineage (NCBI taxonomy): Eukaryota > Metazoa > Arthropoda > Thecostraca > Neolepadidae > Ashinkailepas > Ashinkailepas kermadecensis. The sequence goes on from JAOTOM010005028.1 coordinate 448,601, forward strand.
TAGTTGAGCCTACAGGTAAGTTGAGCCACCCCCATTATCTCACCTCTTATGGTGCCATGAGAACTTATAAGCCAGCAGCCGACATTTTGAAGAAAGTTTTCATTTTTGGTTGGACGACTGGCCGGGAGCGATAGATATCTAGTGAACCCTGAGAAATTACTATTGTACCACTTCTACTTCCCTTCATTACTCCTAACCTATCTCAGACATCCTTTACTAGGGCCCCTGGGAGGCGGACGTGAGTCCTACTACTCGAGTTCCTAGTACAAAATGAACGATCAGTTTACCTAACTCTTGAGTTCCTATAATTAAAACCTCCCTCTCACTATCTCTAGCTACGTTTTCACTTCCACCTCCATCACGATTACTCTCCCTCTCTTAGAATTCCTCAATCCTATTATCCATTTTGAGGCCATGGCCAATTTTCCTGAAGGCTATCCTAGTGCTTCTATGCCTAGTCACTGTCTGCTCTCCTCTACTATCCTGATCCTCACTACTATCACCATCACGAGCACTCCTGGAATCCTTGCACCTAGCCTGCCCGACTGTCATTACAATTTTACTGGAATCTGGACTCCTAGAATCCTTGTACCTAGCCTACTTGACTGTCATTACCATTACCCCACCACCAAACACCTCAGTCGCTCCATCTCCCTTGCTAACATCTCTACCTTCCTATTCAAATCCTCGATGTCCCTCCCCATGCACGGACACTTTCCAGAGCAACCTGCTTCCATTTTTTGAAATCATAGTTTGTTTTTTTAGTTTAATTTGATTTTGTTGCTCTGATTGATAACTAGTCTAGTTATCTTCTGATCAAGATATAAAGCTAACTGGCAACTAACGTGACTGATCGGTGTACCAGCTACCCAGCTTAATGTAATTCACACTAAAAGTTGCTCTGAACAAACAATGGGCAAAGCAACTATCCTACTTACAGAAACTAAGCCGAGAACACTTCCACAATTAGACAAGCTCATGGAAGCTACTCATAAATCCATAAAGTGATCAGACTTAATAAGAGCCACAAGGGCCCATCCAGGTTAAGTCCATAAAGGGAAGGTACCATAACCCTGGCAAAAAGACACTCTTCACCCAAACAAACACCACATCCCTAATTCCAAATACATCCACCAACATCCCCCACGCTCATCAATGTCCATCTACCTTACCTATTCAGCCATATTCACTAGATCTCATGTAACACATATGACTTGTGCCCTACCAATAATTTTCAGACACCATCCATAGCTACTTATAGCAGCGTACACCGAGCAACCCTACTTAATATAAACACTACCCCATCCACCACTACTTAGAACTCAAAAACAAGATTTTGCGACCTAAAAAAGTTGTCCACCCTATTTTCATATATATTCAATGAGGGACTCCCCACGACATCAGCAGACAGACTATTCCACTGATCAACAATCCTATGACTGAAGACCTATTGTCGCTTAACTTAACTAAGCAATCTAGTGATATTCAACTAGACTTGGAGTACCTAAAATATGGGCTACTAAATGGCAGATGTCTTTCAACTATGAAAAATGTAAGGTTATGCATTTGGGGTCCTGGGGTGACACTTTCAGAAATACAATGGGAGGTGATATGATCTAGATCATATGATGATGAATATGATTTATATGGTCTAAATATATTTAAATACACCTTGATTTGTCTAACCTGAATTGATGACCCATATGCGATAATCTAAATAGAAGGTCATCATTCAGATTGACCTGATCTAACCCTTTAATAATTTTATACATTTCAGTCATATCACCCCTTAATCCCCTATACTTTAGAGAGTACACATCTAATGCCATAAGTCTTTCCCATATTCTAAATTACCTAGTGCACTGATGAGTCCAGTGGCTTTGCGCTGCACTCTTTCTAGCATATCTATATCTTTTTTCTAAGTGGGGGCTCCATGCCTGTGCAAAATATTATAAGTGGCACAAAGGCCAAGAGCAGTATTTTCATCACTTACTTGCTCTTATACCTCACTCCTATTAATGACTACCAGCATTCTGATTGCCCTGTTCCTAGCTGAGATACATTGTTTTTCTGCTTTAAGATCATTTGAAACTAACACACATAAATATATTTCCCCTTCAATAACATCCAATTTCCTAGCTCAAATTGTATATCTGAAAGCTTCACCCTCACCAAAGGTCGCATGAGTAATTATATGAAGAGTGATGATGTGACAAGTGACGAGTGATGCTACATGATAAAGCACATCACATAAGACCATGTCAACTGACCCGCGTGGATCTTTAGCTGCATAGATCTGTAGTAGGGTATTGACAGCACGTTAAACATTGGACTAAAACTATATCGTTGAACAGGAATGGTCCGGTCGGACGGTGGGCTCATGATCTATGTAACATTCTCTGCTTAGCAAAGACTCTGATCCCACAATCCATCCCATGAAGACATTTTGACTGAAAGAACTAAAACACCGAAGTACAAAGGATACTATAATTAAGCCTTTTCATCACCCAACGATGTGTACGTCCAGGCTGAGAATTGAGAACCCCGGAGATAATGGGATGAATTTAGGCCAATGGACAAGTTTCATGTCGGGACAGACCGCATATTTTTCAAGTTCCGGTAGTTATTTTTAATTTTAAAGACGATGATGGCATTCAATTATTTCTTTTTAATCCCTAAATTACTAACATAATTCAAAGAAGCGCCTCAGAATGCCTGGCTTTGTGCTTGGTCAAAATATATGTGACGTCACATCTGTAGAGTTCAGCGATGCTCGACCGCCGCCGATTATATCTTCTATTTGGGACGCTCCCAGTTCGTAATAATCGCGACAGTTTTAGCTTGGATCACATCCAATCGTCAGGGGCAAATGTATCGTAAAAAACGGCGCAATTATTCTTATTTGTGCCACAAAGACGGGAAATGTGACTTGTTAGTATAGTTGAATACTACTTGTTGGAAACATTGATGTCTACAACCCTTTCAAATTAGCATTAAGTGAAGAGAATTGACATTTTCTAGCTGACTGCAGAATGTTGAAAATGGAAAGACATTTGGCAAATTTATGCTTTAAGGTGTTTTTTTTTAATTCTTGGAATTTCTTTTTTCCAGCACAATGTTCATGACTGTGGTCAACATGATGTGGCCACACGTTTCTTCTGCAAATGCATACTTCTCAGTTGGCTGGCAAAATAACACCAAAAATGGGCTTGGAGATTTGTAATATAGTAGAAAAATAGTGCAAAAAAAAGAAAAAGTGTACCATAGCCTTACCTACAATAACCTTACCTTGCATGGAAAATAATAATAAAAAGAGCACAAAATTGAAACAATTTTTGCTCCAAAATATTTCACTCGAAAAACGAAACCTGATGTAAAATGGCCTAACATTTCCTTAGGAAAAAAATATGAAAGAAACAATTTTTAAGATAAAAAACCTAACCAAACCTGACAGCCAAACCTAACCACTTTGCTTCATGCAGGCAAAATGCATGCAAAATTTGTCTCGTGAATACCTTAAAGCACAATAGTGCCAGACTGGCGTTACATTTTGCAAAAAAAACTGCAGAAACCTTAGCAGTAGTACCTTTACTTGTAATGCTTTCTCAAGCTAAGTGAAATTCCACAATATGCCCGACATTCCATGTAAAAATTACGCCAACCATCCTTGCCCTCCATCCATCCATAGCAGTTCTATGAATCACTTCAATTTTCTATTTGATAGTCATTCTTTTTCGCATTATCTCCCTCAACATGCTAAAATATGACAGCAGTTGAAGAGGGCATCGTACTCACTTTGCATCATCAAAATGCTGCTTCAAGATGATGGATGACATTGGTCTACACCTGCTGGTCACCGATTATGTTGCTCTACACCTACCTATCTGCATATTATTGATCACGTCAGCCTACACCTGCAGGTAGCTGTTCAAGTCTGCCTACACATATTGATAATTGATCGCATGAACTGCCACACGTGCACAATGTATATATTCCTGCAAGGAAGCTAATTAAAATTCCACAACATGTCTGGCATTCCATGTAAAGATCAACCTCAAAACATGTGTACCTTGTATAAAATCCATAGACTCTAGCCAAGTAGATTCATAGAGTATGGACACAAACAGACAGGCACGAGGTGGTTTTACAGCGGCTTTTTGCTCTCAGGTTACGTAGTCTAGGGAACAAGATAGAGGGCATAATGATCCGCATAAATTAAAAGTGACCTCCAAATCTAATTCTCAAATCAGTTTTAATAACGAAATAAGTTTTAATATCGACGATGATGAAATAAGTAAAATTAAACTTACTAACAACAGCAAATTGCAATACGCCTTCTGATTTACGTGGAGACTGCACTCAACTCTACGCTATCTGGCAGCCGACGAATGACTGCCAGACGACAAATTGGCGCTATAGTTAAATTAGCGAAGGATGCGGTTGCAAGCCAACTTCCCGATCAACGGTAGAGGAAAAAATAACAAAAGTATACTTAATCGATGTCAACCAAGTGTATAAATCCATACCTGATACTCCAGTCATGCTCACACCGCACAACTAATAAATGTTCACAACACATCCACTGGCGGATCTAGCCCACCGGTTTGGGGGGGGGGGGAAACTTTTGGTTTTCGGCGTCAGCCCCCCCCCTCCCCCTCCCCCAGTGGCGTACCTAGGAATTGCATCAGGGGAGGGGTCGAACGGATTTGGAGGGTGCCCATTCTCCCACTACTTTTAGTTAAAAGCACCGGATTTCGACCACTATTTGGCAAAGGGGCCCATTTACAAAATAATAATTAATGACTACATAATTTCCTGTGTAGGGGCCACAGCCTACCTCCACAGTTTCTAAGTTACCGGATTTTTGTTCTTTCTTTACCAAAACGTTCACGTTCACGTTCACACTTGAGCAGCATGGAACCCTCGATGTGTGTCAAAATCTACTATGCTACTATATTGGCTTTCAAACAATTATACAAAATATCTTTAAAATTGGAGATTCTTTCATTCCGACGCTCTTATTTTACCTTAGCAAAGGTTACTGCAGTTTAATTTAGTTTACTTCCGTTGGTTTCGGGGGGGCCAAAAGACACTATGCCCCGCCCCCCTTTTAAGCGTTTCGGGGGGCCATGGCCGGAATGGCCCCTCCCTGGATCCGCTAGTGAACACATCCCACGAGTAGGACACTCGTGCACCGACTGATTTGTTACCTGCTGCCTATTTGGATATGGGTTTCGGAATATATAATGGTTTAAGGAAAATTATACTAAAAACAATCCGTCTGAAATATTTTTACTCCCACCACTAAGCAACAATTTTTGTGAACCAAAAAGCTGAGAAAATTGATTGATACAAATTCTTATTACTATTAAATGTTCTCCGATGTACTTTTCTTTAGTTTATGTCTGGAATGTTTTAGTTGAAGCCAGGAATGACCTGGAAGGATTAAAAGCGACTAGACGGTAGAGCAAATTGCCGCTGTAAAACCGCCTACAGACACGGACACGGACACATACATTCAGACACAGACACATACATTCAGACACAGACACATACACAGACACAGACACATACATTCAGACACAGACACAGACACAGACACATACATTCAGACACAGACACATACATTCAGACACAGACACATACATTCAGACACAGACACATACATTCAGACACAGACACATACATTCAGACACAGACACATACATTCAGACACAGACACATACATTCAGACACAGACACAGACACACAGACACACAGACACACAGACACACAGACACACATACACACAGACACACAGACACACAGACACACAGACACACAGACACACAGACACACAGACACACAGACACACAGACACACAGACACACAGACACACAGACACACAGACACACAGACACACCACGACACACAACACAAAACACACACAACCAGACACACAGACACACAGACACACAGACACACAGACACACAGACACACAGACACACAGACACACAGACACACAGACACACAGACACACAGACACACAGACACACATACACACAGACACACAGACACACAGACACACAGACACACAGACAGTCAGACAGTCAGACAGTCAGACAGTCAGACAGTCAGACAGTCAGACAGTCAGACAGTCAGACAGTCAGACAGAGAAAAGAGAAAGTAGGAAGTAAAGTCAGACAGTCAGACAGTCAGACAGTCAGACAGTCAGACAGTCAGACAGTCAGACAGAGACACAGACAGACAGACAGAGACAGACAGAGACAGACAGCAGAGCAGCAGACAGACAGAGACAGACAGACAGAGACAGACAGAGACAGACAGAGACAGACAGACAGACAGAGACAGTCAGACAGAAGACAGAGACAGACAGACAGACAGACAGTCAGACAGCAGACAGACAGAGACAGACAGAGACAGACAGACAGACAGACAGACAGACAGACAGACAGACACACAGTCGGACAGTCGGACAGACACTGACAGACAGACAGACACGGACAGACAGACAGACAGACAGACACGGACAGACAGACAGACACGGACAGACAGACAAACACGGACATACGGATAGCCGGCCAGACGGAGAGGTAGATAGATGTACAGGACAAACGGACGCAGTCGAGGAGACCGGTGCCGAGGCGGCCGGACTTACCGGACGGGGCCGAGTCGAATGTGGATCACGCGGCCACTGGCACACGGCGCCTCAAGATCACGCGACTGACTGGGCGACTCTCCTGACTGGCTAGCCACGTAGCCGGAGGCGTCCCGCCGCAGCGATACTAGTGACATCTGCATGCAATGACAGTTGCGGTGAGCTGCACCGGACTAGAGGGCGCGAGCTACAGGGAGCATAGCGTCGTGGTTGAAGCAATGAATTGAAAGACCTGTCTGTATTGGCAATTACCATGTACACATCACCCATGTTGCCTTCTGAAAGTTGTCTCATTTGGTAATGCCCACAATGCACAGGCATTGACACTTGCTGTTACTCGCAGCGGAAGCATGATCACGCCCAACATCATTATTAGCGCCACGATTACCATTGTTTCATCATTGTAGTCATTTGGATTATTATATTGTGTGCATTATTATTTTGTGGTATCGTTCTCTTGCATTACTAATACCATAATGTTGCTATATTTCATCAATATTATATTTATTTTATTGTATTATATTATTATAATTAGGTTGTATTATTCTTTCCTCATTTTTATCTCGCCATCAGCATTACCACCATCACCATGAGCTGCACCACATACTTTGGATGGGTGGAGGCTTGAAATATGATCGCTTTCGGGTCCATTACTTCTATGGATACATGGCTATAGCCACCAAAAAAAATACTGGCAATAAATGAGACTGAAGGTAAAGTGAAAAAAAACAGCATCCCGTCTTTCGCATCTTCAATCCAATCAGCAGGCTATCCAAAATCGAGTGAGAAGTTATACCCAAGTTGCTGTGTCGTGATGCCACAGCCGAGCAACCTTGGCGCGGGCGTGCACCAAGACGTGCATTTTCCTCTCCCGATCTACGACGTAACCGAGGAACTTCCGCGTTTGCAGGTTTGACTTAGTTCTTATGTTGGCGTGTACATTTTTCTTAATGTATATCTATATATATATATATATATATATATATATATACATAGGCGTAGGAACAGGGGGTGGGGGAAGGGGGGCCATGGCCCTCCCACTTTTGAGACATTTAAATTTAATAAAAGGCAGCATGCACACATTTGAATATGTGAAAAAGTTCCTGCAATCCATAAATAAATAAACGATGCACATATCAAATGGTAGCACTTCATTTTTTTAAAGTCATACACACTTGGACATGACCTTACAACAACGCAACACTGCCGCGCTGTCAGTTGGCGGCCCGTTCCAACTATCACCAGCGCCATCTACAGGACTGAGGCAGAAGGCCATGGAACGCCATAAGGTCCCACGTATTTTTAACAAGACATGAAGTACCTGGTACGTAACACCAAGTACCTGGTTTCTTGAGATTTAACGAAACATATTGAGTTGCATTGACAGATCAATATTCCGTTGAAATCTGCACATTTTTCATGGTAAGCTCCCTGGACATGTTGATATTACTGAAATAAGATGGGTGGTTACATGCCAATCGATGACCCCAAACAGTTGGATTATAAATGAGCAGCATAATTTCTTGATAATGCAGCATAGCTCAAGCGTTTGTCATAGCCAAAGTCATAGCCAATCACAAAGCGAAGCAACCAAAAGCGGGTGAATCATTTTGCCGCCAGGTGTCAAGGTGGAAACACGTCGGTGTGGAGCTCTTACTTACCACATAAGTCGTTGCAGAACAGGGCAGTATACTAGGCGAAACTGTGGATAGGTATTTAGCAATTACTTGTTTGCATATATTTCCATAGTTTTTATCTAACAAGCATTTTTTTAACAAGCAGATTAGACTATTTCAACCTAGTCAGGCTACCCAGCGCCATTTTGTCTTTAGGTTATTGTCTGTCTTTGTCTAGTGTGTCAGTGTTTTCAGCTCTTTATTTAATTTTTGGCAGTTGCTTAGCGAGTGATTTTTTTATTTCTTTAAACCCGCAGTCAGTTTTCTGCACAGCGGTTACCTTGTAATTGCTGCATAGTTAGGAACTAGCATACACCTAAGCTTTGTCAGTTATTTTCCACTGCTCTGTTATTTTGTAAATCATTTTGCAGCAAGTTACTTTTCGATCTAAATCTAGGAATAAGCTGCAGCCTGTAGGATGGTTTCTACCAGGATGCAGGCACTAGAGGAGGAGGTTAGGGCCCTTAAGGCAAAGCTTTCCAAGCTCAAGGCTGCCCTTGATGCACAGGGTAGGCAAGAAAAGGCAACACGTAGGGGTAAGTCTGTAGCAGGGGCATTCTATGCCCAGGTGGTCACAGGCCACCAGGTAACTGAGGTTTCCCCTGCTGTGGAGGTGGCAGGGATATCTGTAGAGGAAAGTGTTCCTAGTGAACAGAAGATCTCTAGTTGTAGCTCACAGGAGGGGCAGTGGTTTAAAGTCAGGGGTGGAGGATTTGGAGGCGCGAGCCTAAGCAAGGGGTCAGTGAGTGGCAGGTGGCAGGTGGTAGGAGTGGGAGGGAACCTAGTCGAGCAGCTCAGCAGGCAGGCATAGTAACATCAAATAGGTTCCAGGCATTGGAGGACTGCCCCCAGGATAGTAACAAGGAGACAGTGCTGGTCGTAGGCGACTCTCGTGTGCGGCATTTAGATAGGGTGCTCTGTAAAGGTCGGAGAGGCAGGAGGTGCATCACCAGGCCTGGTGCCAAGGTCAAAGACCTGGTGCCAGTGGTGGCACAGGCCACCAGCGAGCACCAGTTTAGTACAGTTGTAGTACAGGTAGGAGTAAATAACATAGGTCCTGCTAGGAGTGACTACAGGGCCCTTCTGGCCACACTGAAGCAAAGCAATAGCAGAGTCATTGTGACGGCTATTCTGCCTAGGGCTGGAGTCTCCCCTGAGTGGAGTTCTAGGGCACTGGCAGCCAATGCCAGGGTAGGTAGGCTCTGCAATGAGTTAGGTTTGACCTTTGTCGACAAGTGGTGCAGGTTTTATGGCTCATGGGACCTCTATCAGAGGGATGGCCTGCACTTCTCCGAGAAGGGGGTGCAAGTATTAAGCAAAGTATATGAGCATGTCCTTCAGGGAAACTAGACAAAGGGGTGGGGAGGGAAGAATACAATATGTTTTCATACAATATGTTTATGCAATAGGGGTGTTTCCATACAAATACAATATGTTTTCATGCAATAGGGGTCCAGCAGTGAAAGGGGGTGGTGTAATGCTCTATGTAAATAGCTTATTCAGTTCTCAAAAAGTAGCAGATGGGGTAAAAAATGTGTCTGTGGAGTCCATTTGGCTTGATGTTGCTGTAGGAAAAGGCAACAGCAATAAACTGAGGATAGGAGCTTTGTACCGATCAGGAACCTTGCCACATTTTCAGCAACTGGAGCTTGACCCGGTGATTTTCGAGGAAATAAGTAGAAACTTTCAGAGGAAATGCCTTATTCTTGGTGACTTTAATCTAAAAGGATATGAAAATGTTGGTGTTGGCTCGCCATCATGTAAACTGTTTAGGAAATGCCTTGAAGAGGACCTGTTCTTACACCAGTTTGTAACAGAACCAACTAGGCAGGGCTCATTCTTGGACCTTGTCTTCTCGGATTTAAGTGATTTAGTTCAAGACTTGACTGTAGGAGAAACTCTGGGAAGAAATGACCATAACATAGTGAGATTTAAGGCACATGTAGCAGGGACAATCAAGGGTAATCTGGCAAAGGTTCCAAATTTTAACAGGGCAGACTTTGACTGCATGAGAGCGGCTTTAAGTGCCATCAAATGGAAAGAAGAATTATCCAATTTAAATGCCTGTGAAATGTGGGAAAAGTTCAAATCTTACTTGAGAGAAATTCAGATTAGACATGTACCTCAAAAGCAAAGGCGCAAAAGAAGGGTAGGAAAGCCAGCATGGCTTACACCAGATTTGATGAAAGCAATTAAGACTAAGAAAGATGCATTTAGAGTATTTAAGGAAGCTTCAAATGCCATCAATCTAAGGTCGTATCAAAAAGCTAGAGACGCTGTGAAGCAGAAACCAGAGCAGCAAAACGAGGAAAAGAATTGGATTTGGCTAGGAACTGTGATGGGGACATTAAAAAGTTCTTTAGTTTCTACAAGCTACGTAAAGTTTCAAGCACAATTGGTCCACTGGAAGTAAATGGGACTATGTTGAGTGGGGATGGTGAGATGGTTGAGGAACTGAGCAAGCAGTTTAATTCAGTGTTTACGTTGGAGGATGTGACTAATGTGCCAACCGTGAACCACAGTTCAGTGACAGGTGATCAGATAAACGATGTGGAATTCATTGATAGAGAAGTTGTTTTCAATTATATCAGGAAAATAAAGCCAAACAAGGCAGCAGGACCTGATGGAATTTATGGTAGGGTATTGCGGGAAGCTGAAAAGGAACTGGCAATTCCACTTAGTATAATATTGTGTAGATCAGTTTCACAAAATGAAATTCCAACAGATTGGAAAAGGGCAAATGTAGTTTCTATTTTCAAGAAAGGAGAAAGAGGGAAAGTTGAAAACTATAGGCCAGTAAGCCTCACATCCCTAGTCTGCAAAGTACTTGAATCAATTATCAAGGATAGAATAGTTAGTTTTCTGGAAGGAAACAGATTGATTCAAGATACTCAACATGGGTTTAGAAAAGGGCGATCGTGTCTCACAAATCTCTTGGACTTTTTTAATTTTGCTACAGAACAATTTGATCGGGGAAATCAGGTTGATGTAGCATATCTCGATTCTAGTAAGGCCTTTGACAAAGTACCCCATAAACGGTTAATGATGCAGCTTCAGGTCCGTGGTATTGCAGGTAGCATCCTAAAATGGATAGAGTTGTAGCTTTCAGATAGACAGCAGAGAGTGATGCTAAATGGTACAAAGTCATCATGGCAAAATGTTCTTAGTGGAGTCCCCCAGAGGTCAGTACTGGGGCCACTATTGTTCGTTATATTTGTAAATAACATTGAAAGTGGCCTAAGCAGTAAGGTTTTGAACTTGGCGGATGATTTGAAGGTCTTTAGGGCAATAACAGGCCACAATGAGCAGGTCTTGCTGCAGAAAGACTTAGACGAGCTTGTGAAATGGTCCGAAAAATGGCAAATGAAATTATATTTTGATAAGTGCAAAATCATGCATGTAGGTAGGCAGCATATGAAGGCTCCGTACTTGATGGGTGGCCAAGTACTATCTGTGACTCAGAAGGAGAAGGACTTAGGTGTTATTTTGAACACAAAATTTGGGGCATCAGAACAGACCAAAGAAGCCAGGAAGAAGGCACTAAGAATGCTTTGGGCAATATATAGGAATGTATCATACAAAAGTGAGGAAGTCATCAGGAAGCTTTACTGTGCATATGTCAGGCCACATTTGGAATACTGTGTCCAAGCTTGGTCCCCAAGGTATGAAAAAGATTGCTGGCTGTTAGAGAGAGTACAAAAGAGGGCATAAAAAATGGTTAATGGTATAGGCAACCTGGCATATGAGGAAAGATTGAATAAATTGAATATGTTTTCACTTAGATATAGAAGGCTGAGAGGAGATCTCATCGAGGTCTTTAAATTTGTTCATGGTCAGGAACAGGGATATCTCCGGGAAATATTTGAATTTAACAGAAATGATGCTATTCGAGGTCATCAATTCAAAATTAAAGTTAATCACAGCAGGACAAGGTTAAGACTGTCTTTCTTCACCAACAGGGTAGTAGAACACTGGAACCAGCTGCCGGAAACCATTGTCAGTAGCAACACACTGAACATCTTTAAAAACAGCATAGACAATCATTATAAGAATAGGGGGCTTTTTCTGTATTCCAGGGATGGTTGATCGACGGATTTGGTGGGCAACTGGTTCAGTGTCCAGAGTGCAACCAAGAAGGGCCCTTGTGGCTCATAGTTGCACTGATCTTTTATGTCTTTATGTCTTTGAATTGGTAGAATCTGAAAACGGAAAGTAGCAGTGAAGACCAATAGCGTAGCCAGGATTTCCTAAAGGAGGGGAGGGGGAATTCATTCTTCAGATGCGATCCCTTTTAAAATGAGATGAACGGCGTAGCCAGGGGAGCTGGATGGGTCATTGCCACCCTCTCCCCGTAGAAGTAGTTGAATCCAGGGGAAGATCCGGCTGATATGTCTTATGTCTTCACTTCGCACCACGACAACTTCTGAACGGAGCGTAATAAATCAATAAGGAAAGAAAGGTAAGGTTCCTTGATCAATTCTATATCATGAAAGGCTGATGCGATCCTCCTGGGATGGCTGCATCAATTGGAAAAAATGCCAATACGAAATGCGTACCCTTAACTCCTATAGGCGCACGGCCTAAAGCCGGCCGCGTTTCCGTGTTCTTACTACCCTCCGCTAGGTGGGCTGATACGCAAACAGCTGTTGGTTTCCAGTCCAGGCGTACATGATCCATGCTGAACCATGCCTGAACTGGGAAAACGCTTTTTTTTTAGGTACGGGAAAGCATGTGCAATAGCCGTATCATTTGATTTTGGTGACGACAAATGCGCCATTCCTCTTTCATAATCATACGTGTAGGTTTCTGAAAATTATTTGGGGGGCACAATACATGAAGGCAACGGACGGGCCCAAATGGATTTGGAGACATAGCACGCAGGGTCCCATCTTAAAATTGAAATTATCGAGGGCACAGCCGACATTGGGCGGGAGGAGGGGGGGTGCCCTCCTAAAACCATATAAAGCTACACCCCGCTCACAATTATAGTCGACGGATTTTGGATGACACAGGGACGGCGGAGTACAGTAAGGGTGGAGGAGGGGGGCAGGATTTTAAGTATTTAATTATTTCGGGAGGAGAACACGGGTCTTCCCATTTCTTCAAGAATGGGGGACCCTGGCATTTGGAGGGGTGACCTAGAAAGGGAAAGAGTAGTTGCAAGGAAATTAATATAAAAATTGGTTTACAAATATATTCTTTCTATTGTCAATTCTGCACCGTAATTGGTTAATTTGGCGCGCGCATAGATTAAAAAAACTTATATCAATCGTAATCGCCACACGCATCATATATGTAGCTAAACGACACCCCAGCAGCTGATTGCTATTGTCCAGGCCTAGATGTATCCAATGTGAGGAAACCATCAAATTTTCTTGACCTTCGATCTAGTGGAAATGCACGGCATTCGCGGCCGATCAACAGTGCTCCTTGTCAATCAGACAGCCACCACCTCTCTGGTTGGTTTATACTAGAAGTCACGTAGATTGGAATACTATTATAAAACATGAAGGTCAACGTCGACAGACACTATAATTATATCGTATTATTTTTATAGTTGCCTGGATATGCATAAGTCTCAGCTAACTTTATGACCGACTTTCACCATTGTAGTCCTCTGTTTTAAAACCGCACAAGGTGTGAATGCTCGGGCGTCATAATGTCCAAGCATCGGAATATGAAACAGCCAACAGCACTCGGTGCGACGGAATGTCCAAGGTGCAGAATGTCAAATGTCACGGAATGTGCAGAACCTACATGTTAGTTCTGTAGCTGCTTGAACTTGGAGAGTTCGTTGTAGTTGAACATTCTGCTGCTTGGATATTCTGTCGCATCTCGGTGTTCTTGGCGGCAGAGGGCTCGAATGTCCAAGCATCAGAATGTCCAACAGCCATGAACACAGGGGTGCGATAGAATGTCCGAGGCGCAGGATGCCAAATACGACAGATCGTCGAAAATGTCCATCGGGTTTCATGTTAATTCTAAGGCCGTTTTGTACTTTGACATTATATAATATATCAGTGTCATTAGCTGTTGTATATTGTAACGTACCAGTATACCGCGATAGAATCTTCAATTTTTGCTTACTTTACCAAATAAGCAAATTAGTTTAAGTTCCTTTAAAGTTTCCCTCTATTAGTTCGTCTAGCGTTTGAATCACGGCAATAAGTTAGATTCCCTGCTAGTTATGGGGTACACGCAGTTCACGCAGGTCACACAGTGTGCAGCTTTGTGAATCAATTGCGTATGTATCAAAGTTAAAATAGTTTTAATTCATTGGTTCGTCTGGCAACCAGATGGTACACTAGTTGGCCACTTTCATTGTGCACAGTTCATCATTCGCAACCTGAGATCAAACGCTAACCTTGGATGTCACATTCCTGGATGTGCTGCTTCCTTGCCCGATGGAAGATTAATCGGAGTCGAGGCCCATCCGATAAGTGTCTGCTGGAACGTGTTATTCGGTACCCCGTGCATGGAGATGCAGCATGATAAAAACACAGCATTTGTGACCTTCCGTAAAACAGTGAGATTGTACGTCACATGATTCAATGTGCTGCATCTCTGAACCATAGCTAACGTTTTCATGTTAATTTATCGCGCTAAGTAATTTTACGTGGATGTTATAGGGTACCAAGGAAAATTGCCTACTACACTTATTTGTATACCTTTTGCGAACGGAGATGAAACCGTGATCTTGTTTGGTCATTTTGTTCGATGTGCTCTATCTACGCGCTATTTAGACTATGACTTGTAACAATCATACATGTCCAATGTGCCACGATCTTTTTATTCGCTACCCCCGGGAATTGATATCGTGCATGAAAAAAACTAACTTTAGCCACCTAAGGTCAAACGGTGGTATTGAAGGTCGCGCAGTTCCATGCGCTAGTTTTTCATCCCAATAATATTTTACCTCTGGAGATCAAATCGGTAGTGCTACTCAATAATTTGACTTTGGCTGACCTTGACAAAGGACAAAGATCATGCTCTGAACAAAATGAGCGAATACAATCCCGAATGAAAATGCGAATGTGTGGCTAATATGGGCATCCAAAATTTGGTCTCGTTTGTTTCTTGTGGCACGGATTTCCTTAGTAAACTCCAACACCACAGAAGGCCAATATAATTGTCTGGCGTAACACCTTTGCATCGTGTTTAATCAACGGAATATGGAGAGGTAATAACTGTATACCTGACTTTCAACAGCCCTAAGGTCCGGTGCTTGTGCATCGAGCATGGGAAGACCTCCAAATAACGTCCCTGATTATGGTAGTGTAAAGCTGTGTTTTGCTATATCTTCTTAATTTGCCTTGCAAGTTACAATTTTGTATTCGGTTGCGACTTTCAACCTAGCTGCAGTTGGGGCTTCAACACATTCCAGCTCCTCCGGTGTGAACTTCGGCCCTAGCTTCTTTGCATTTCAAAGGTTTCGAGACGGCTTTGAAACCAAGGCTGTGACTTCGCCCCCTCCCCCTCCCACCTGCGGGTCATCGCACTGTTATCGTGTTATCAGGCATGGCCAGATAGCTATGGTAAACGAATGCCACATATATTGATAAAATACATTATTTGCTGATTTTTGAAGGGATGCAATGTACCGATTGCAACTCAGTAACTATGGTTCAAAAGGATTCCAATGAAACGAATTCTTCGTTATCAGCTAAAAGTTGTGCATGGGCATTCCTTAATACAACGAAGAATGGCTCTTAGATGCTCCTGGGTTTTAGACATTGCGTGTAAAGAAAAGTATAGTGCGTGTAAAGAATGTTCCACGCATGTAAGTATTGCGTGTAAAGAAAAGTATCGCCAGGGACCTCCTGACGATGGCCCCTGGCCGAAACATTGAGTAATAAAGTATAATCTTTACCGATACTTTTGATGTCAACTCAGCACCTCCTGGTATGTTGAAGGTCGTATATTTTATTTACACGCATGCGCATCCCTTCCATCCTCCAACGGGATGGGAAGGGCAGGCTGGCTTCAGTCGTCAGAAGCACACTAAAGGCCTGCTTACACGCGGCAGAAACCCGGCAGACTCCCGGCAGAATCATGACGTTGGCGGGACCCGGCAGAACCGAGCAGAATCGAGCAGAACCCGACGTCGGCGACGTCCGCAGCCTCTGACGTCAAAACTTCAATGGATGACGTCACGCAATGTATTAGCCCTAGTGATTATGATTTAGAAGCTTTGTCGACGTCGGCGACGTCGGCGGCAAACAACTTGAAATATGTCAAGTCGTCTGCCGCGTTCTGCGGTCGGACGCGAGCGTCGGAAGGTTCCTGTGGTTGCTGTTGGGCCTTTCGGTGGGTACATTAAACAAAAAAATACTGTGAGTGTCATGGGTTAATATTTTGGTGAGTAAATTGTATTTTCCGTTGTTCTTTGTAATATACACTGCACTGCAATCCAAATAAATGCAAAAGAAGGTATACCTGATTCACACATTTTTTTAGGGGGAAGGATGCTCATGCCACCAAATGGAGTCTGTTCAGGGGTGGAAGTTGTACTTTTTGTGTTGCTAATGCAGCACCAATTGACAAGTTTAACATTGGGCCTTTGTTGTTGCACGAAATGAATTAATTGAAAATTTACCTTGGCAACATAAATCATTTTGGGAAGTCGATTATTTTTATGCAACACCCATATGGTTAATGATCAACTTGTTCAACATTGAGGTCGTTACCCCTTTAACACCCACCCAGCTCGGTTCCTGCGCTCTTGTCCCTCATCCTGGTAGAAATGAGTAGTTTTTAACACTTCGGTTTTCGGCATCCTTTTCAGCTCTTTAACACGGGGATATATTCTTCTGCTTCTCAATTATCGTAATTTTATTACCACGCCCCCTATAAAACATTACCATTGACGTGCAAGAGCCCGTTGTGTAGTGAGCCAGTACGAAATATCTATGAATTAATGCTATCTGGGTACTACCGTGAATGGTACCACTGAGTCAATTAGTACTGCCGTGGATCACTTGTGGCGCAGCAAACAAGCACCCGAAACGCTTCATGGCCCATTGGATAGATGACGTAAGCCTGCTAGTGTGACGTGGGCCGAATGAAACGTGACGTCAGAGTCTGCTGCGCCTGCCATTTGCTGCCGCCGTCTGCTACTTTCTGCCACTGCTTGCCAATTTCTGCCGTCTGGGTCTGCCGAGAAAAGATTCTGCCGAAGTTTTGCCACGTGCAAACAGGCCTTAAGTTGTACTGAAGCTTTGCCCCGATGGAAGGCGTCCTCCATTACCATTTGGGAAGACTGTAACAGCTCTGGCAGGAAGATCTAGCCTAACTGAGAATATCAGAAACTAGAAGGCATCAAACCCTGGGTGGGGAAGGCAGACTGTACTCCAGCCTGGTGGGCGAGAGCGAACAGTTTTCTAGCATCAGTGTGGAAAAGCAGTCTGCGTTCCAATATTAATGGATGGACGAACATGCTGTATCCAGTCCTCTTGGAAAGTGAAAATTGTGCCATGGTATTGATAGGTGGAGCCGACTGCATCCCAGTCCCATTGGACGGGGAAGAGTACCTCTACCTCAGTCTCTTCCTCTACCTAGTCTCTACTTCAGTTGGACAGGAGGAGTAAGCTGTGCTCCAGTATCAGTGGAGAGGAGCAGATCGCGTCCCAGTCTTAGCAGGGGGAGTAGATCGGGTTCCTGTCTCGGTGAGGAGAAGTTGTGGCCCAGTATCTGTAGGGAGGAGAAGCTGTGTCCCAGTCTCGGTAGGGAGGAGAAGCTGTGTCCCAGTCTCGGTAGGGAGGAGAGGCTGTGTCCCAGTCTCGGTGGGGAGGAGAAGTTGTGTCACAGTCTCGGTAGGGAGGAGAAGCTGTGTCCTAGTCTCGGTAGGGAGGAGAGGCTGTGTCCCGGTCTCGATAGGGAGGAGAAGCTGTGTCCCAGTCTCGGTAGGGAGGAGAGGCCGTGTCCCGGTCTCGGTAGGGAGGAGAAGCTGTGACCCAGTCTCGATAGGGAGGAGAAGCTGTGCCCCAGTCCAGGTAGGGAGGAGAAGCTGTGACCCAGTCTCGATAGGGAGGAGAGGCTGTGTCCCAGTCTCGGTGGGGAGGAGAAGTTGTGTCACAGTCTCGGTAGGGAGAAGCTGTGTCCCAGTCTCGGTAGGGAGGAGAGGCTGTGTCCCGGTCTCGATAGGGAGGAGAACCTGTGTCCCAGTCTCGGTAGGGAGGAGAGTCCGTGTCCCGGTCTCGGTAGGGAGGAGAAGCTGTGACCCAGTCTCGATAGGGAGGAGAAGCTGTGTCCCAGTCCAGGTAGGGAGGAGAAGCTGTGACCCAGTCTCGATAGGGAGGAGAAGCTGTGTCCCAGTCTCGGTAGGGAGGAGAAGCTGAGTCACAGTCTCGGTAGGGAGGAGAAACTGTGTCCCAATCTTGGTAGGGAGGAGAAGCTGTGTCCTATTATCGGTAGGGAGGAGAAGCTGTGTCCCAGTATCGGTAAAGAAGAGAAGCTGTGTTCCAGTCTCGGTATGGAGGAAAAACTGTGTCCCAGTCTCGGTAGGGAGGAGAAGCTGTGTCCCAGTCTCGGTAGGGAGGAGAGGCCGCGTCCCAGTCTCGGTAGGGAGGAGAAGCTGTGTCCTAGTCTCGGTAGGGAGGAGAGGCTGTGTCCCGGTCTCGATAGGGAGGAGAAGCTGTGTCCCAGTCTCGGTAGGGAGGAGAGGCCGTGTCCCGGTCTCGGTAGGGAGGAGAAGCTGTGACCCAGTCTCGATAGGGAGGAGAAGCTGTGCCCCAGTCCAGGTAGGGAGGAGAAGCTGTGACCCAGTCTCGATAGGGAGGAGAAGCTGTGTCCCAGTCTCGGTAGGGAGGAGAAGCTGTGTCCCAGTCTCGGTAGGGAGGAGAAGCTGTGTCCCAGTCTCGGTGGGGAGGAGAAGTTGTGTCACAGTCTCGGTAGGGAGGAGAAGCTGTGTCCCAGTCTCGGTAGGGAGGAGAGGCTGTGTCCCGGTCTCGATAGGGAGGAGAACCTGTGTCCCAGTCTCGGTAGGGAGGAGAGGCCGTGTCCCGGTCTCGGTAGGGAGGAGAAGCTGTGACCCAGTCTCGATAGGGAGGAGAAGCTGTGTCCCAGTCCAGGTAGGGAGGAGAAGCTGTGACCCAGTCTCGATAGGGAGGAGAAGCTGTGTCCCAGTCTCGGTAGGGAGGAGAAGCTGAGTCACAGTCTCGGTAGGGAGGAGAAACTGTGTCCCAATCTTGGTAGGGAGGAGAAGCTGTGTCCTATTATCGGTAGGGAGGAGAAGCTGTGTCCCAGTATCGGTAAGGAAGAGAAGCTGTGTTCCAGTCTCGGTATGGAGGAAAAACTGTGTCCCAGTCTCGGTAGGGAGGAGAAGCTGTGTCCCAGTCTCGGTAGGGAGGAGAGGCCGCGTCCCAGTCTCGGTAGGGAGGAGAAGCTGTGTCCCAGTCTCGCTATGGAGGAGAAGCTGTGTCCCAGTCTCGGTAGGGAGGAGAAACTGTGTTCCAATCTTGGTAGGGAGGAGAAGCTGTGTCCTATTATCGGTAGGGAGGAGAAACTGTGCCCCAGTCTTGGTAGGGAGGAGAAGCTGTGTCCTATTATCGGTAGGGAGGAGAAGCTGTGTTCCAGTCTTGGTGGGGAGGAACGAAACCGGACCGATACGGTTGGCTGGTTTCACTTCTGGCGCGTTCAGCGATGGCTGCTCAGTATGGCGCTAGGTCCGGTCGCGTGTGGCCGACTTCGCTCCTTGTGACTGCTGGTGAAACAGTGCGTCAATCCAAAGGGACAGCCAATAGGCGCAAGTGATCTCTTCGATCGTCGCCATCCATTGTCTCACGTGAGTACTGGATTGCCGCTATTAGCATCGTATGTGTGCAGGTGATCGAAACTGTAACAACAGGACACTTAATTAGAGCAATATATGTGAGTACGGTAGTACAGTTGCCACCTTTCTCAACATACTCACAGATACGTCTCCCACGCACCTTCTGATAAGGTCATACGAAATCACGCCTCATCGTGGCTTATTACATACCAAAGTACTAAAAGGGCAAGTCAAACACTGACTAGAAGTAAGCAAATCCTCTTAATATTTACCCCTGCCCCCATCTCTGAAGCTCCCAGAAAACCAATAATCTCCGTGCCCGTACCCTTACATGCATGGCGGACAAATTTCATAGGGCAATTGTTCGAATAATACAGTTCGTTTGCCTAAAGTTCGTCACGGATAAAATGTGTATGGGATAAATTTATTCGGGAAAATCATTCGTATCGGATAAAGAAAAAGTTAATGTGGAATAAAGTTCGCAATGTAAGATGTTTGGAACGAAAATGTTCGTATGGGCAAAAGTTCGGATGGAAATGTTTGTACGGAAAATGGTTCGTATGGAAAAGATCGCGTGGGAAAAGTTCGCATGGTGAAATATTGTTAGGATAGGTTATGCTGTGTTAACCCTCGCCCGTATATGGGGGGGGTTGGTGCAACCCCCTAAGGTTTTTGTGTATTCCTTCCAAACCGATGAACGGATCGCTCTGAGATTTTCAGTACCCTCTGGGGCAACCTTTTGACGACTTTGGTGAAATTTTTTTGGGAGGGCATGTCAGGTCACAGAATTATGAGGTCATAAAAGGGAGCACCTCCGAGCAGTTTTCAACAAATACGTGATTATCGCACCTAAACATGACATTGTTGCCTACATCGACTGGTATTATGTGTTTTGCAATGCAATTTTGCAATGCCCAGATGTGTTCCCATTGAAAAAATAATGTTCCAAAAATCGGTGACCTCGGTTGACCTCGTTTGACCTTTCGACCTTTTTTAGCTGACCTACGGTAATTCTTCGTGCTGAATTCGAATTCAGGGTCCATTTTTACCCTGAGGAACTTTAAACTTCGAAATTGGAACCACTCTTAAAAAAGTTGGATATTTGGGGTCACGGCTTTGACCTCATTTGGTGCATGACATATTGGTCCGATCACACCGTGTCACATGTCGTTATGTTCGCAAGGTCCCAATAAACATGTTTCCGGCCATGCCGTGCATATTTAGACAGTAGTTTCGATATAACTGACGATTTTCTTCGGAAAATACCCCAGAAAATCAATTTTAGACTTTTGATCTGACCTGGAAGGTCAACCATTGACCTTAGAAGGTCATACTGAATTCCAACCGCGAGATCTCGGCCAAATCTATCACTTTCGTATTTGGTTCGTTTTCGTAACATGCACGGTTTCGAATCGCCGGGGGGTCGTCCCCCTATACGACCGAAGGTGGTAAAATGCCGAATACTGGCGAGGGTTAATTTAGGTTCGGTTCAGGGTTTGACAAATCGGCTGTTGGTGGATTTTTTGCACCCACAGCTTTATCCTCTCCAGAAAATTATACTCTCATATTTATTTGGAGTTTCAATGGTGCTGTTTAACAATGAGCTGCTCTGTGTTCAAGCTTGACTGGTAAGTGCAAACTGATATTTTGATGTCACAGGCTCGAATATAACTATCGTATTCTGCATTCGATTGCCCATAAATTATGCTCTCCACATCTAGGACAACAAAGTCCAAATCCAATCCGGGTTAGGTTAGATTAGGTGAGGCTAGGGTAAGGATAGGTTAGGTTGGGTTAGGTCTGGCGAAGTTTTTCTATTAATTTGTGTTCTGGGTATCTTATATTTCGTCTTCGTCACTATGTGCAATTATTTTGGGCAGCAGAAGGATTGTTGTACGATCATTTACCAGAGTCTGAAGTTCCAGAGTCTTCCGTGTCTCTATTGGGTCACCACATTCCATCAAATTATTGAACTTCCTGTTGGAAAAATCCCGTTGATGCGGAGTTTTTTCTTCGGCGCCACGATGTACTTCCGACTGAAGTGATTTTCCGAAATGTGATAGGGGCTGCCGGTACCGAGAGGATACACACCGGTAGGAAGAGTGGATACACACCGGTACCGAGAGGATACACACCGGTAGGAAGAGTGGATACACACCGGTACCGAGAGGATACACATCGGTAGGAAGAGTGGATACACACCGGTACCGAGAGGATACACACCGGTAGGAAGAGTGTAATCACCCGCTTTACCTCGACGAAAGATACACAATAGTTGGTTGCCCACTGACAAATGAGCACTTGCGGTGGCAATGAGTGGTAACGTCGTCTTAATCACGTTAAATATCGTGGCATTACAAAATTTTTGTTGTAGTGCCGCATCCATTCGAAAGACACTTACCGAATATTCTATGAGAAGCAAATGTTGTAAAGCACAATAGTACTGTATACTTTCAAGAACCATTTTTTTGGGTAGTTTAATGCATAGCACTTTCTCCTTTTGTTGTCTTGGTATCTTCAATGTAATATCATCAAATGGCATAGATATTTTGCATGTCTCTTTGACGTTTCGAACAGCCTAGTACATCTTAAACATTGACGTTCTACGCAGTAAAATAGTATTCATCCATAATCGAAACGTACCTCGATATCATGCTTGCATGTTCTCGTAAAGCACTCCTCATTGCAAAGCATGGTACATAGTTACATTCCGCCTATCAATTATTTCATTACAGGGGCGGCGGAACGTATCGCGGTAAGGAGGCGAATAGGGGGCACTGGGGGACATGCCCTCTCCCCATGGGAAGGTGGCGTTCCTCCGCCCGGGAAAAGGAGCCCCTCTAGGAAGGCTCGAGTGCACTCTCCATCGAATTTTCAGCTAAAGGCGCCCCTCTGAAAAGAAAAGGCGCCCCTAGGAAGAAAAGGCGCCCCTCCGAAAAAGCTCCCTCCCTCGAAGCCCTCGAAGCAGAAAGGCTTCCGAAAGTCCCTCCCTCCCTTCGGAAAGTCCCTCGAATTTTTCAGCCAGAGACACCCTTTCGAGAACAAAATGAGCCCCTCCAGGTACTTTCGAAGTGGCGCCCCTCCGGACATGTGCCCCCATGACAATTCCTGGATCCGTCCCTTGGGGAGGGGCCCTGCACTCAGACACCCATTTTTGTTTCGGTAGCGTAGTAACTATAGTGTTTACGACAAATTGTCGTCACTCACGACAATAATTTTTTTTCGACGCATGTTCAGCGGGGAATTTTGGTCCCCGGTGGCAAATCGACGCAACGGATTTTGTTTCGGGGGCAAAATCAAGGGCTTGGGTTGATTTTGTCGGGCAATAGGGGTACTATGAAATTTCCAAAATCCGACGCCTTTCCACTTAAATGGAGGACACATTTTAGCTGCTTGCAACAGTCGTTTCTGCGACAAATTTTACCGTCTTATTTTTGTTTTCGTGAGCGACAACTATCGGTATTTATTACCCTCTGGCTGTACTTCCTGGAGTTAGACAATGTGTTTGTAGCTTCTGACAACAATCCCGGCCATACAATATCAATGATCAATGAGCAGGGCTGGATGAAGCCAAATCACATCATACTAGCGGTCAGGTTAGAAATGACCAAGCGTGTCGCCACGGTCTCAGAATTACAGACAAGCCAACGCTAGAGCAGGGTTTAAGTACTGGCAAAGCGCTTGCCAGCTTGTAATGTGACGATATAAAAATAGCTCATTTGGACAATTTCCACGCATCTCACCGCCTGCAGCGCAATTGGCACAATTATCAAAATTATGACTTTCTTTGTTGGTTACACAATAAATGTACTTCTTTGCACAATAAATGTATTTGTTTTATCCTGCGCATTACCGGGGAGGGCGGGTTGTAACCTCGCTTCCTGGGGCTTTTACGGTAAGAATAAAAAGAACGGTTTGTTTGAGCGCGATGTAGTTCTTGATAGCTTATGGGGCGTTGCGAGCAGTGGGTCGCAGCCAGAATTTTCTTGCGGGGGCCCGCCCGATTACACAAAAATATCGTGGAGTCCGCACGAGCGAAGAACGCCGAATATTTATGTTATGGCGTAGTGAAAATCCTAAAATTTCGTTGATGTATTGTTATTGTTTGAGTAAAGGGGGCGGCCCCTTGGCTGCGCCTCTGATTGCGTGTATTTGTATATACAATTTGTATTTTTATATAATTTAGCTAACTCCACAAATGTCATCTGACGTCCAGTTAGGTCATTGCTCAAGAACAACTTTGGTGAAATCGGTAACAGATATTTGAGTTTTCTACCACCCTACCACATCCATCATTGATGGTTTGGTGGCAGTAAGTTAAATAAATTGTCGATGCCTCACGATTTTGGGAAAACTATCCGCAATGCTCCCTCTTCCTACGTCATAGATCAATAGCTTGACACGATGCCTTCAATTTTCACATGACAGGGTCGGCAAAGCACGCGCCATAGCTTATACCAAGCTGTCCTCGTGCTTCGATGATTTGAGGGAACATTCACCTAACATATAATTGCGAATGAACGAGCCTCCTGCTGCCACTCACGAATGGTGACCAGGGTCAATAGGTGTGCTGGATTCCATCCTTTCCGTATGGGAAAGACAATGACTCAAATAACCTCCTCTCTCTCCATTCGTTTCTTCGTTCTTTGACGCTACGTCAGCACGAACATTTTTCTACACGTCAATTGAATGATAAATAAGTGGCGTGTTATGCAATTCAGCAAGGGGCCTAGAGAAGATGAAGGGCGCCGGTCCTGCATGGGAGGTGTGCCAGAGCAGCTCAAAGGACACCGAGTGAGCGAACCAAAGGATCGTTGATCCCAAAAGGAACTTCAACCTGGATTACAATGGCACCTTTCTTGCCATAAGCAGGCGTTCGGCTCGTCATCAACGTTCATTTCCTGGGCAACATGGCGCCTCCGGGAATGGGCGAACGATTGGCATAGATGCCGATCCGTGATGGTCAGGCGCCTATCTCGCCAACACTGTTGCTTTTCCGGACAGCTATGTGCCTTATGAATGCAGGCGTTCTCCTGGGTCAGCCGGTGATCTCTTTGCAGCCAGGCGCTTCTGCGGGTCAGGTAATACCGCTATTGAAAGTAAAGGCACCGTTTCAGATATATCGCACCCCTAGTACAAAATTAGGCACCCTCCTGAGGAATTCTAACGCCTCTCTTGACAGTACTAGTACAGGCATCCTTCTGGACGCCACTCTTTAGAATGCATGCGCCTTCCTGGGTCAGGCGAGCGCCCCTCATGAAAATTTAGGTACACTTTTCGTAACATGGTGCGACAACTGGCGTAGCATAGCCAAAATGCCCATTGGTGCAGCTGGATAACGCAAACAGGGCATACCGTCTGTTATACTGGACACAACGTTGTCAGAATATTTCTTCCAGACAATCGTTTCGCTCAAATGATCGGCTTAATAGTATGGTGGCCTGTATAATATATCATTCACGAAAAAAACAAAGCAATTATCTCCAAATCATGACTTCAAGGGTAAGGCACGTGTGACCATAGAGCATGCCTATGCCTCCCTCCAAAATCGTATGAATTACCTGGCAGAAGCAAGTATAGGCTAGGGACTTTATATGCGAAATATTCGTCTGGTGTGCGGGGCACCATCTCCCCGGGGAAGCCCGACAAATTGGGACAAATAAATTGAGTAAACTGCAACATCACCGAGAGGCCCAGATTTTCCAGTGAGGTGACATTGCCTCAAAAGAGAGTAAGATAAGAGGCTATAGTCGACAGTTCCTGGGAGAATGCCGTTCTGGGGGACATACGTTTAGTGACCCCCTCTGGATCCCAATACATATTTCCAAAAACTCACATGGGAGACGACGATGATAAATGATGCTGAAGACGAAGAATTTGGTCGGCATTTGATAATCTAGCTTTAAATGCATTGCATTCCTAGATGGTAGGAATAATTTTTTCCTCAGGTATCACGTCAACACAGGTTCCGCTGAATCCGCCACTGCACCCGGATGCAGTGGTCGCAGCTTCAGCTTCAAATATCGCAAACAGGAGCGGATCCCCCTGATTTGGTACCAAGCTAATGCTAATTTGTCATTTTCCATATTCAATCTGAATATATGTCTTGAAAAGAAGGATTCGTGGGAGATCGCCAACTTTGTGCATGTACAATCATATACAGAAAGCACTCGGTGGCAGGGAAACGAAAAAGGCCATCTTAGTCAAGGGCAAATTAGCATTTTATTATTATTCGTACACCACGCTAAGCTATGAGAATATCCCCGATATGATCACAGCGAGTAGAGAAACTCTCCAACCAAACCTAACATACCTAACCTAACTATCACCCACTGTTCACCAACATACATTCATCCGCTGCACTACCAGTAAACCTTTTCACCACAAAGTCTTTCACCATAACTAACTCCCCCTTCACCTAACATCACTAACTCACCCACCACCCACCATCACTAGATCATCTGCCACCCACCATCAGTATCTCATCAGCCATCCACCATCACTAGCTCATCCACCACCCACCATCGCTAGCACATCCACCACTAACCATCACTAACTCACCCGCCACCAACCATCACTAACTCACCCACCACCCACCATCAGTATCTCATCCGCCATCCACCATCACTAACTCACCCACCACCAACCATAGCTAACTCACCCACCACCCACCATTGCTAGCTCAGCTGCCACTAATCATCGCTAACTCACCCACCACCAACCATAGCTAACTCACCCACCACCCACCATTGCTAGCTCAGCTGCCACTAATCATCGCTAACTCACCCACCACCAACCATAGCTAACTCACCCACCACCCACCATTGCTAGCTCAGCTGCCACTAATCATCGCTAACTCACCCACCACCAACCATAGCTAACTCACCCACCACCCACCATTGCTAGCTCAGCTGCCCTAATCATCGCTAACTCCCCACCACCAACCATAGCTAACTACCACCACCCACCATTGCTAGCTCGGCTGCCACTAATCATCGCTAACTACCCACCACCAACCATAGCTAACTCACCCACCACCACCATTGCTAGCTCAGCTGCCACTAATCATCGCTAACTCACCCACCACCAACCATAGCTAACTCACCCACCACCCACCATCAGTATCTCATCCGCCATCCACCATCACTAACTCACCCACCACCAACCATAGCTAACTCACCCACCACCCACCATCAGTATCTCATCCGCCATCCACCATCACTAGTTCATCCACCACCCACCATCGCTAACTCACCCACCACCCACCATCAGTATCTCATCCGCCATCCACCATCACTAGTTCATCCACCACCCACCATCGCTAACTCACCCACCACCTACCATCAGTATCTCACCCTCCACCC
Organism: Ashinkailepas kermadecensis; assembly: GCA_034440615.1. Lineage (NCBI taxonomy): Eukaryota > Metazoa > Arthropoda > Thecostraca > Neolepadidae > Ashinkailepas > Ashinkailepas kermadecensis. The sequence goes on from JAOTOM010005028.1 coordinate 476,070, forward strand.
ACCATCACTAGCTCACCCACCACCCACCATAGCTAACTCACCCACCACCCACCAACACTAGCTCATCTGCCACCCACCATCGCTAACTCACCCACCACCCACCATCACTAACTCACCCACCACCCACCAACACTAACTCACCCATCACCCACCATCGCTAACTCACCCACCACCCACCAACACTAGCTCATCTGCCACCCACCATCACTAACTCACCCACCACCCACCATAGCTAACTCACCCACCACCCACCAACACTAGCTCATCTACCACCCAACCATAGCTAACTCACCCACCACCCACCATCGCTAACTCACCCACCACCCACCAACACTAGCTCATCTGCCACCCACCATCGCTAACTCACCCACCACCCACCATCGCTAACTCACCCACCACCCACCAACACTAGCTCATCTGCCACCCACCATCGCTAACTCACCCACCACCCACCATCGCTAACTCACCCACCACCCACCATCGCTAACTCACCCACCACCTACCAACACTAGCTCACTCTACCACCCACCATCGCTAACTCACCCACCACCCACCAACACTAGCTCATCTGCCACCCACCATCGCTAACTCACCCACCACCCACCATCGCTAACTCACCCAGTACCGACCAACACTAGCTCATCTGCCACCCACCATCGCTAACTCACCCACCACCCACCATCGCTAACTCACCCACCACCCACCATCACTAGCTCACCCACCACCAACCATAGCTAACTCACCCACCACCCACCATCACTAGCTCACCCACCACCAACCAACACTAACTCATCTACCACCCACCATCGCTAACTCACCCACCACCCAGCAACAGCATCTCACCCTGCCACCCACCATCACTAGCTCACCCACCACCAACCATAGCTAACTCACCCACCACTCACCATCACTAGCTCACCCACCACCAACCATAGCTAACTCACCCACCACCCACCATCGCTAACTCACCCAGTACCGACCAACACTAGCTCATCTGCCACCCACCATCGCCAACTCACCCACCACCTACCATCAGTATCTCACCCTCCACCCACCATCACTAGCTCACCCACCATCAACCATAGCTAACTCACCCACCACCCACCATCATTAACTCATCTGCCACCTACCATCACTAACTCACCCACCACCCACCATCACTAGCTCAACCGCCACATGCCATCCCAACAGGAAAGCCAAGACTTTTAGAACCCTTGTCCATAATGGTGTTCGTGGATGGAGCGATCTGATTTGTGACGGTACACCTATGCCGTGATCTTCCTGTAATGCGTGGCTGAGCAAACATCACACTTTCCCTTCCCCTTTGGCAACCATCTGCACAGTCAGCATCGTATGCCTACATGCATGGTCGTGCTGAGATTGATTAATGTTCACTGTCCAACTAGAAGTACTATACGCTTTTGCGGTTGTGTTGAATGAGCAATATATGCGAGATGCGCTTTGTAATTTATCTAAACTCCATGAAAGGCAAGCACTTTTTTCCTCAATTCAGCTTGAAAAAAATTGTTTGAATTATTGCTGGGAAGGCTTTACAGAATCAGTCAGTGATAAGCGCAAGCTTGTTGCATTGACCCTGGGACCACCTCCCGATTGGGGAAATTCCTGTTATATAGCACAATTTTAGCAAGAGTTTAACGTACCCACACAATGGGTACCACCGAGCAATATATGCGAGATGCGCATCGTAGTTTATCTCAACCCCATGGAATACAAGTCTTGTTTTTTTCCTCAATTCAACTTGAAAAATAGTTTGAATTGTTGCTGGTTTACAGAATCAGTCAGTGATAAGCGCAAGCTTGTTGCATTGACCCTGGGACCACCTCCCGATTGGGGAAATTCCAGTTATATAGCCGATTTTAGCCAAGAGTTTAACGTACCCACACAATGGGTACCACCGAGCAATATATGCGAGATGCGCATCGTAGTTTATCTCAACCCCATGGAATACAAGTCTTGTTTTTTTTCTCAATTCAACTTGAAAAATAGTTTGAATTGTTGCTGAGAAGGCTTTACAGAATCAGTCAGTGATAAGCCCAAGCTTGTTGCATTGACCCTGGGACCACCTCCCGATTGGGGAAATTCCAGTTATATAGCACGATTTTAGCCAAGAGTTTAACGTACCCACACAATGGGTACCACCGAGCAATATATGCGAGATGCGCATCGTAGTTTATCTCAACCCCATGGAATACAAGTCTTGTTTTTTTTTTTCAATTCAACTTGAAAAATAGTTTGAATTGTTGCTGAGAAGGCTTTACAGAATCAGTCAGTGATAAGCGCAAGCTTGTTGCGTCGCCCTGGGACCACCTCCCGATGGGGAAATTCCAGTTCTATAGCACAATTTTGGCCAAGAGTTTAACGTACTCACACAGTGGGTACGACCGACTGGTGCCTGCCCCCCACCCTGCCTGACCATGTTTCCAACTGACCATCCCAGCCGGATGCGTTAATAGCGAGCGTGTGAAGCAACTCGAATCCGTTGTGCAAAGATTCTTTGCAAGCCAGCGATCTATCCACTGAGCTAAGCAGATGGCTGTAGTACTTCAGGATGGCCAAAGAATGAAATGCGGCTCGTTTTTTAACACTCTTACATCGGGAAGCATGAGTTGTTGCCAATCGATGTTGACACAAGTAAAATGATGACGTTCACCAGCGTGACCCCAGTACATGAGAGACACTATTGATGCGTGAAAAGACCGCCGGGGAAGGCTCCTGTAATTGGTCAGTGTGCTAGCTTGTTGCTTTTCTTCCAGATCTTTCCAACGGCTGGGACATTCTGGGGGACTTCATGGCGGGACCAACTGACGCACCCAATGCAAACTAATGCTGCAATCCTACATCAGGCATTTGACCAAAAGTCGTATCCGTAGACTACGAACAAGGCATATGCTTCGATCGACAAGTCGCTACGGGCGATTTCACGTACGTATGCAGTCGAATGTAAGGCATGACGCAAATACATGCACACCAGGGTTCTATCTATGTTTGTATGCACTGTGTTGGTTACAAATCAGCGTTACATATTGCATATTGTTGATCGGGGTTTCACAACTTGATAAATCCCACATAACATATTTGCATAACATTGTTTAATATAACGAAGAATGGCTCTTAGATGCTCCTGGGTTTTAGACATTGTGTATAAATAAGATATATATACGACCTTCAATATACCAGGAGGTGCTGAGTTGACATCAAAAGTAACGATAAGGGTTGTACTTTATTGCTCTTTTGAGCAATAAAGTACAACCCTTATCGTTACTTTTGATGTCAACTCAGCACCTCCTGGTATATTGAAGGTCGTATATATATATTATTTATACGCAATATTTGCATAACCATAGCTTTAAGAGCAGTCGACCCGGTCAATTTGAGCAGATGTAAGTCGAGGAAAATACCTTCTTTTCTTAACCCGCGCACGTCCGGGGGGGCAGATATCTGCCCCCCCTGCGGTTTTTTCCTACTTTGCCGCCATACTAAACTGGTTAGCAAGGCCAAACCTCGCATGGCTGCTTATTGGTCTTTTCTGCATATCCTCATAATTTTTTGACCCTGGGTCATCTCAAGTCAGGTCACCAGGTCAGGCGAAGTGACCTAACGTCCCTCCGAGTTCTAGGTGGCATCACTCCCACAATAATTGGGCGATTGATTTCAAACTTATATCACGTCATGATCTTATCAGGGTCTATAATATGTCTATCACGGTTTTTTCGTAGCGTTGACCTGAGGTAAGGTCGTGGCCATGGAAATCACCCATTATAGGCCTATGGAAAAATATACAAATGTTTCCTGGTTACATATTTGCTCTCGGAATGACCTCCAACCGTTATGGCGTGTAGTTGGAAGCTATTCGCAATGCTATCGCTGACATTTTTGCTCAGTGGCCCCACCAAGGTCAGCTGAGGTCACCTGAAATCACTAGCACATTTCTGCGCATTATATCGCAATGCATTGAGCTAGAAGGCTGAAATTACCGTCATTGTGCTTGTATCGCCAAGACGTGTCGATTGATATATTACATGACCTCCCTACTCTACCCCATGACCTTGACCTGAGGTCATTGTTTCGGTGACCCATCTGTTGACCTGACCTTAAATTACACAGCGTATGTCGATAGCACATTTCAAGGGCTGTCGAATAGCATTTGCAGTTTGTTTCTATCTGTTACAGGTCCTGAGATATGTGCCAATATCTGAGGGTCCCACCCGATCTGGTCGAATTTGACATATGATGACCCAGTGACCTAAATATTGACCTGAGCGATACAATGACAGAAATACTTTCGATAGAGCTTGTCACCAGCTATCCAAGGCCATTTTCTGTTTGTCGCTACCTAGCATAGTTCTCGAGATCTTAGGGGGGGCAGACATCTGCCCCCCCCCCCCCGGACATGCGAAGTTGGCGCGGACCGCCGGACGTGCGAGTGTTAAAGAAGTGACAGATGTATTTTCAGAAAGCACATACACGTCTTAGTTATCAGCGCATATTCAGCTTTCCAAATTTATGTCTCGTCTTTTAAGCATTTGAAACACTTCCGACAAGCTTCTAAAACTGAGTGGCGACAGGTGGAAGCGGCCCAGATTGCCACGGAGGCCCCAACTAGCGCGTCGGAAAGACATGCTACAAACAAACTTTCAGCGAACAGAACGTGTGGAAGCTGCTGCGAACAGGACGTACCTAACACTAGAAACAAAGGTCGACACGGTGGCCGGTGGCCGCGGGCGGCTGCCTCCGTCTGAACCGTCCCACTCTCCGTCGGAGATGACCGCTTGGGGACCATCTACACCAGGTAAGAGGCACGTGGCGGCGCGCCCAGTTAATGCTCTAACTGTTCCTGCCGCCGCGGCGGCGTCGCACGGACTTCCCCAAGCGTTACATTCTCCCACGTGACTGGTGAACGGTGCGGCGAGCACGGCGCGGCCGGTGCTAGCGTGCTGCGCTGACGTCAGATCGCCGTCGCTCTGTGCTGTGTCCGAGTCGTGACTCTACCGACGGCCGCCGCACATTGCGTTCTCGGGAGTTCTGAAGTGGCCAAAATCACTCAGCGCCTGAACTTAGGGTGCTGGGAAGGTGTTCTGAACTGCAACGTAAATCTGAGATGAACTTTGTCATATTGTGCACGTAAATGACAATTTTCGCGCTGTGCTTTCCTATGCTGTGAAATGCACTTTTTTATTTTACCATCGGTGCTTGATTCGGGTATTATAAGCTAGATATAGGTTCAAAACAACGCATGAACTCATGCGAATCATGACTGAACTGTGCTCTATGATCAAAATTGATTAGCTAGACATGTGACTTATCAGTGAAATTGACGGAGCATTGTACAGGATATCGATATGCGTGTGAAATATTAATCCACGATATATGGAGACATCATGGGAGTCAGTTTGTATACTTTTGAGATGGCTGAACCATCTAAAAGCCAAGCCATCCAAATAAGGGTTTGAGCCATCCCAATGGTTTTGACGAAGGAAATATATATGATAGCACCGGTGCACATTGCAAGCGCATCCAAAAATCATTAGACATGACTGCAAAGGTGTCAGGCTTAATAAGAGTTACAGGGGTTATTTGGGTTAAGCATAAAAGAGGAAAATACTACAGGAAGATAACATTTGGAATGAAGAACTCCCCACCATCAATCAAGGGATCATCATGGTAGTACCTGCACATTGTACACGTACAAGCATCAATCCTAACCCATCAGGCAATTTTTTTTCACGTAAATATGACAGCCCGTGGCTGGCACTACCCAGCACTCTGAATTTTGGTTCACTCGGTGCAGCTCCTTTTTTCCTACAAAATGTGTGTTTGATTGCTAGTGCCTTGTCGTGCAGTTGTAGTGCACCTGCCAGGTCTGCCGTCTGGTATGGTGCTGCTGTCCTCATCAATACCCTGTGCTGCAATCCTCATCCTGTGTGGCGCCCTCCTCAATCTACTGCCCTTCTGGGTACCCTGCCCTGTTTACTGCCCTGCACCCAGCCCAGCTTAGTGCCTTGTCGTGCAGTTGTAGTGCACCTGCCAGGTCTACCGTCTGGTATAGTGCTGCTGTCCTCATCAGTACCCTGTGCTGCAATCCTCATCCTGTGTGGCGCCCTCCTCAATCTCCTGCCCTTCTGGGTACCCTGCCCTGTTTACTGCCCTGCACCCAGCCCAGCTTCGTACCTTGTGCGTCCTAGAGCCCTGCGCTGCTTTGTGTCCTGCCTTCCTTCACTGGATGTCGTGCCCTCCTTTCCTAAGCGTTCTGCCCTCCTTAATGCCTTATCCGTACAATACCCTACCCTGTTTATTGCCCTGCTCTAATTTTCAGCTCTCCTTAGTGCCCTGTCCTCATTAATACCTGTCATATGTAGTGTCTTGTACTCATCAGTGCATAGTCGGAGAATGCGGTATGGCCATGGCCACAC